>ML789349.1:392150-458222 GCA_009831015.1 Picea engelmannii
GGTGGTATAACACTTCCTTTCATATTGCAAAAAAAATGACACCATTTATGGCACTTTATGGATACCACCCTCCTTCCATCACTTCTTCTCTAAAATAAAAATCTAAGGTTCAAGCAGTGGAAGATCACATCAAGAATCAACAATAATTTCTCCAAATCTTAAAGGACAACCTGACCATGGCACAAAATTGCATGAAACAACAAGCAGATCAACATCGTAGTGAAAGAAGTTTTGAAGTAGGGGATTGGGTATTTTTAAGACTACAACCATACAAACAGAAGTCCCTCAATCAAGTCAAGAAGGATAATAAATTATCACCAAAGTACTATGGCCCTTATAAGGTGTTGCAAAATATTAGTACTATGGCATACAAATTGGAGCTGCCTGCATCTTCACAAGTACACCCAGTTTTCCATGTTTCATGCTTAAAGAATGTTATAGGCGAAAAGATCCCAGTTCAAACTATATTTCCAGAACTTGATGAAGAAGGAAAAATCATATTGGAGCCTGAAGCCATCACTGACACAAGAATTCACCAGATGAAGAATAGATCCATTTCAGAGTATCTCATTAAATGGAGGAAACTACCGTCTGAAGATTCCACTTGGGAAGATGAGTATTTTATACAGAAGAATCCAGAGTTACTCAAGCATTGTAGACAACACTTGTCTCAAGGGGAGGGACATGTTAAGCCCTAATATTGGCTCATTACCCCTTAATTGAGGCATATTATATTAGTAATGTTATTTTATTTATGTCGGCTTTAGGCCATTAGTTGTAGATCTAAATATCTATCCCATTGGATGTCATCAAAGCCATGTACATCTACATCACGATCATTTTTCAAGTTTCCCTTGGTAGCATATAACATAGTATTTTGTGCCACACAAACAACTGAATACTCTCTTGATAGTTATCCAGTGCTCCTTTTCAAGTGTCGACATGTATCTGCTCAACATTATAACTGCATCAGAAATTTTTTCTTGAGTGAAGAACATCACATACATTAGAATACCAACAACACTTTCATAGGGAACACATGCCATATCCTCTATTTATTCCTGTTTCTTTGGAAATTGTTCAACAATTAGCCTTTTTTCCACAAGAATTGGTACCTCTACAGGTCTTCAATAATGCATGTTGAAACATTCTGAAACTATTTCAATATACTTCTTTTGATTCAACCATAGATTTCTATTTTCTTTATCTCTTTTAATATTTATCCCCAAGATGAATTTTATTGCACCGAGATCCTTCATGTCGAAATTGGAGGATAACTCCTTCTTCACCTCCTTTATTGCATCCATGTTGTTTCCAATCAACAACATGTTGTCTACATACAATGCTACATATATAAAAACTCACCTTCTTCCTTGGAATGTATCGAGCGATCAACTTTAGTTATCACAAATCCCAAACTCGATATGTATGTGTCGAACTTTTGATACCACATGCTTGGTGATTGCTTTATACCATAAATGAATCTTTTCAATATTCACACCAAATATTTTTTGACCCTTACTACAAATCCTTCAGGTTGTTTCATGTAGATTTATTATTCCGAGTCCCCATCAAGGAACGCTGTCTTCACATCCATTTGTTCTATTTCTAGATAAAAATTTTCATCCAAAGACATTAATAATATATTGGAAGTTAATTTTGTAACAGGGGAAAAAATATCACTGAAGTCGACTCATTCAAATTTGGAATATCCTTTCTCTACCATTCGAGCCTTGAATTTCTCGACTTGACCTATTGCATTCATATTACTCTTGAATACCCACTTTCTATCGACCCTCTTTCTTCCACTAGGTAGTTTGACTAAATCCCGTGTCCCATTCTTATGCATGGATTCCATCTCTTTGACCATGGAATCCTTCTAGAGTCTACCCTATGTCAATTCGACTACCTTTTGAATGGTTTTCTTACTCATTCATACCTTCTTATGATTAGGATCAGTTGTTCCACCTCTTCATCTAATTTAGTCAACTCATTTGAATCATTTTCCTCTTCATTACTTGGTTCAAACCTCACCTTCTCTGGATTATTCTCTTTTTTAAGCACTTCATACTTGGACTTCCTTCTAACTTATCTAAAAAACCACATCTCAATTGTACATTGTTTTCCTTGATGTGGGATCATAGATATTATATCCTTTCATTCATTCTCTGTATCCAATGAAGATAAACTTGACTTCCTTTTTATCCAACTTGCTCCTCTTTTCCTTGGGAACATTAAAAAATGCATCATATCCAAATACTTTGAGATGTAAAAGTGAAGGATTCTTACCCGACCATACCTCATATGGATTCATATCGACTAGTGACGACAAAGGAGACATATTCAGAAAATATTTTACAGTGTTGAATGCCTTTGCCCAAAATTCTTGTGCAATCCTAACACCACTGAGCATGCTCCTTGCCATATCCATCAATTTTTTTTTCATTCTTTCAAGAAATCCATTTTTTTATGGGTTATATAGTGTGGTATTATGGTGTGATATGCCACACTTCTTACAAACTGGCTCAAATTCCTTTCCAAGGAATTCACCACCAATGTCATTTCTCAATAGCTTAATCTTCTTAAATGTTTGGTTTTCAAAAAGAGACTTAAAATATTTGAATTTCTTGAAAACGTTTAATTTCTTCCTCATTAAATATATCCATGCCTTCCTGGAAAAATTATCTATGAAGGAGACATTATACATGGATCCACCAAGTGAAGGCATTGAAATAGGGCCAAACACATCACTATGAACTAATTCTAGAATCCTCTTTTCCCTTGTCACTCCAAATGGGAACATTGCCCGGATTTGTTTTCCATATATACATTGTTCACAAAAGTCAAATTCTAAATTACATTCAGGAAAATATTTGACCGCAGATTTGTTATGTATATATCGAAGTCATTTTTCTCCAATGTGTCCCATCTTCTCATGCCATAACATGGTTAGGTCGACTTTACGAAGACTTGTCGAGAAAATTTGAATTGACTTGGCCCAATTCAATTCGATTCAATTCGAAGTCAAGTCAACTTCAAGAAAAAAACTATTGTTGCATACAGTCAAGTCAATAATAGGGTTCCAATCCGAACTCCTTTAATTAATACCATCACACTTATAAAAAAAATTCATGTATCCTTTTGAGATAGAGTGTGCATTCTTGCATCACTCATATTACTAACATATATCAGGTTTCTATCCAAACCCAAAATATGTAGCACACTTGGAAGGGTTCTACTCATCCTATCTTGCAGTGTCAACCAGACTCTTCCCCTTCCAACAATTTTGATTATCGATTCATCCCCTTAGAACACATCTCCTCCTTCATATCATTCATATTCATAGAAACATTCTCTATGTGGTTTCATATGATAGGATGCTCATGAGTTGATCAACCAAACATATTGATCTGACTATGTATTGGTTGACACTAGATACACATATCCCCTTTTATCTAGAGTAGTCTTTCTCTCAGTCGACTGCTTCTCATTGGATTTTGTACTGAATCTCATTTCCTTCGATTTGTAGTCCCTTTTATAATTCCCAACTTTACCAGATTTCCATCATCTTCTCATTGACTGAACAGGGGATTTAGTTCTACCCTTTGATTTAGAATTTCTACTAGAGAATTTCCCTTTATCTTTGTCAATCCATCGAACTCTCAACATTAAAGAATATTTTGTCGATCCTTCCATGTTCTTCCTTCTCATTTCTTCTGATATTAGAGATACAAACATGTATTCTAGTGCTAATGTGGTTGAATTACTCCATATATCCATGCCTAAGATATCCCAAGTGTCTGGAAAAGAACATAATAGGATAATACATTTATCCTCAATGATTTTGATATCCATAGAATATAACTATCTTATTATGGTATTAAACACCTCTAAATTCTTAGTTACCAAAATTCCATCACTCATCCTCATAAGATATAGTTTATTTCTAAAGAACAACTTGTTTACGATGGACTTTGACTAGTACAAGATTCCCAACTTGTCCCATAGTTCCTTGGTTGAGTCTTCACCTGAGACATTTAGCAACAATGAATATTCAAGAGACAATCGAATCGTACTAATTTCCCTTCTTTCGAGTTTTTCCAATTATTCCCTCAACATACATATCAGAATGGATCCTAGACAGATTGATTCCCATTGTTCTTTATCTACAAGGAGATCTTGAATTTTAAGCTTCCAATGCTCAAAATTTTGGCTACCATTGATTTTTTTGATCTTTATTCTTGAGCTACTTGCCATTCTTTAAGCACATCTTTAAATATATCTGACTTATGACTATTAATGGACCTAGGGTTTAGCTCAAATAAAATGTTTTTAAACCAATCTCTAATACCACATGTTAGGAAATTATACCTCCACGCTAAACCTAACAGAAGAGAGGAAGACAAATTTAAGCTAGAAAACAAATGATAAAGCAAATAGACAGTACATAGATATTTTACCCTGGAAAACCAAATGGGAAAACCAACATTCTTGAGATTATTTATCTCTTGTTGTCTTATTCATTCAGAATAAAATGTTACATGCCTAACCTTGGTCTACACCTAAGACACAATCAACAACATACCCTCTTTCTTTACACAAGAACAACCATGTAGCCAATTCAGATTTCATCTACATGACCAACAATGTATTGTTAAGGATTAGTAGGAACATCTAAGATTGATCATTATAACTTTTAAAGATTAGATAATACACTATTAAATAATTCCTTATTCATAGGATTTACATTAGGAAAAACCCTAAAGAAAGGTTCTGAAAAATGGATGTAGATCCAGGTAGATCATTGGCTACAAATCCTGTGAATATTGGGATGTTGTTATAGTTGAATTCCAGTCAAATTACTTGTTGACTACCAATAAAAATTCATTCGGTATTCATTTGGTTGTCACAAAATCATATGTCGAACTCTTGTTGCTTTACCTCTTTGAATTGATTTCAATCACTTCGAATTATACTTTTCTTGGTCAAGCGCGTTGACCTTCAAATTTCACTCCCAAACAATCCACCTCCACTAGACTTTCACTGCAAAGAGTAAAACAACCCAACATATCCTACAACACTAATGCCAAGACCTCATGCAAATGGAATGATTGGTTTTGTTTCAAATACTATGGTCAATCAAGTGGTAATTAAAATGGGAATGTTCATAAATATAGGCAAACTTATGACTACACATTATACTGAACATGCCACAACACTAGTTCTCACCTATGACATACATTTAGTCCAATATTTTAATCTAAAAGGTAATCAACAACCCAGATGGAAAACTAATAATAAGAAGAAAAATTAAAACTCTAGACAAGGTACCACTAAGAATGATGAGATGAAAAATAGTGTTGGGGGTGAGGAGAGGATGAAGGTCAAATTACCTTGTAATATTTGCAAAGGTAATCATCTAACTCAATTATGACCCAATATGGAGAACATATAGCAATGGATGGTTTAATAAGAGGTCGTATCTCTTATAGTACTTAACAACCCTTTTCCTCCACAACAAAAACAATTGGCTTCTCACAATCTTGCACCTCTGTAAGGGGGTAATCAAGAGGCACCTTCATGTGGGAGAATTACCTTGAGTAGAAATATTTTCATGTGTGATGGGGGAGTGAACATACAAACTAATGATTGTAATTATGATGTCATTCTAACTAGATAAAATGTTAAGGAGACATCCACATTTCAAAAAAATGATACTCTAATATAGAGAGTCTAGACATTGACACAATGCCACACCTTCCTAAGGGTGTATTATGTAGGACTGCACATAATCTTAATTCCCGATCTGCTCAAAATTACAGTATTGTTGAATATTTTTTTTAGGAACCTTATGCCATGTTTACCTTGGTATTACTTTATATATTCACCCCATTGTGTAAGGAAATGTTTAATTGTATTTAAGAGATCAACCCTTTATATTAGAGGTTACTTACATTTGACATTCATTAGGCTACACTGATGCTTCTTCATCGTGCCACTTTATAGATACAAACATATTCATGTGGAATGAATATTTTTATGTGTGTAATGGATGAGAGAGATTATAAATGCATCATGTCTTTGTCATGTTGGAGATATTTATCCTCCCATGAGCTTATTCCTTCTGTCACCTTGTTAAAATATTTCAATGTCAGAACTTTTAAACTACATGGAATCATCCATGCCCTTCTAGTAGAACTAGGGGGGGGAGTTGTTACTATTGAGATAGAGGTATTTTATTCTCCTATTAACTATATATTCTTTGGGATAGGGTTGGATGTATGTGATGATTGTTTTTATTTCCTTATTATCTCACACAATTAAACTTCCTCATCAAGGGAACCAAAAGATAGTCATAATTGATCAATTGTCTTGTTGTATGCTTGATTCTAGTTCAAAAGTAGGGACACATGTTCCATTCCTAGGTGATTCTAGTATGTCATTTGAAAGTGTTAGTGTTGGTTTTCTTAATGACTCAACCTTTGTGGATACTATTCAATTACTTTTACCAGTTTTTTACTTAGTCATTGCACCTATTTATGTGATCTCAAAAGTCATTGATGCATCTATGGTTCCTTTCCTAATGTCATATTTTGAATATAATTTTGTTTCATCATACACTAATTCATTTAACATTTTTTATGTTGGAGAAGATCCATGGACCATGTTGTTATAGAAAGATTTTCCTCACCCCATGCAACTTGCTCAGGAGGCCTTTTCCATTTCCCTATGCAGACTTGAAGTCCCCTTTTTCACTTCCCATATATAAAAATCATATTTTTCTACATATGTGTGTCGTATGATTTATACAACATGTGTATACATAGGTTGCACTAGTACATCCTATGTACATTGATTTTGGTGGTCAAAATTAAAAATTGTGTTAGGTTTCCATGTCACGTCACAAGATCCATGATGCTTGACCTTCCATATACTGGAAACATTCTAACTCGACCCTTCAGTTCCATTTGAAGGATATAAATGGGCCATATCCAAACCGTGGAATAGGAGAGAATTCAAATTTTGAGAGAAAAGTTACTCTGTAGAAATTATTCACTTCATATTAAGTCTACATCACTTTGTCCTTTAAAGTCTGAACACATTGTTCAGCCCCCAAGATCTTTCGTCTTTGATGGAGAACCTCATTGTCTCTCTTATATGAGCCTACCTTTGGAGGACGATTGAAGTAGTGGAGGCCCAACTAGAAGGGAATTAGTTTCTCAATTTTGAGATGTGTCGACATAGAATTTTGTCACTCATACACTTTTGTTGATCATATTTTAATAGAAATACTCTTTTCTCATCCAATTAATATCTTGTAAATATTTGAATTGTTATTCCATGGGAATATTTGTTATGGATGTTGATGGATTATGCTATTATATGTGATAACAATATATATTATCACCATATGCTTGCGTATCTTGGTTGTTGAGGACAAGTTGAAGGTATAAATCTTTGAGTCAAGTGCTCAATGGTGGTCTTCATCAAACGTTCGGATGAGGTAGGCTATTTAATTTGTCTTGTTAGCATTTTCATTTATATAGCATACCTGGGATTAGAGTTGATTTCTGAAGTCATTCCGTCTATTATGGTTTACCCCTTTCCATAGAGTGATTTTCCTCGTAAAAAAATTGGCAACCATACTAGGGATTGAATCTTCTATTTTGGGGTTTGGAGTGTTTTTCTCCTTCAATTGCTCTCTGTTATCTTGAGTTTTTGTGTCGTCTCATTGCTTGAAAACCTATTTTCATTTTGAATATGAGTTTCTTGGACTTATCCTTAATCTAACAGTGTCCTAATACATATACCTGGTTTTTCCCTTGATATACGTGTACATACGTGAGATGTCATTCTATAGGGCGCGTACATACACAATTTTATCTTAAACAGTCGCGTACATCAACCTTTTTTGTTTATATTTTGAGTTTGGTGTTTGTTGGGTGAGTTTTTATAGTTGTTGAGTCTTTTTGGGTCTCTGGCATAACTATTGAGTACCTGAAGAGTGATAGAAAACCTTTCTTCGGTTGAATTTTCGAGCGGTTTTTCTTTCTCATCATCTTCTTCATTGGTTGTCCTTGCATCTTGGTATGAGTGTTTGCTTCTTGGTATCCTTCTTGTATTGTCTCTTTTTTCTTTCAGTAGGGTCTATATATCAATTTTTTATTCAGTCCTTGCATTTTCATTTATTTATATTGAAAATGCAAAAAAAAAAAAAAAAATCATTATGGCATTTGATCTTTTGGGTTCTTATTATTGATCTTGATACATGTATGGAACATTGCATCTTATTGAAATTACAGATTTGAATTGAAAGTTTCATTTTGAAAATATTATCATCTTTTGAGAATTGAAGTTTAGGACTTAGATTTATGTTCATATTCATTTCTTTTATATGATGAGTCATAACATCATTAGTTTTATGACCACATATTTTGAGTAAACAAAATCCATTAAAAGTAGCATTGATTAGTTAAAACTAAAACGATTTCATTCTTCAAAAGACACAAACAAGCATAGGATATAGAGCCTTGGAACAGGATTTTGTGAGTAAACTTCTCCAAGGCTATTAAACTCAACATATGTGTCTAACTAAGGGAGTGGTGAAATCTATTGTATAATTAGTGACATCATGAGCCTCCGCTCACACCGAAGTTAAGCACAAGGTCGCACGAAGTTGGTTGCAGATATATCCCTCTAATACCTTATTAGAGTCATAGATATTTGTAGGGATCTATTCATATATGGGGGTCTTGTTAGTACCTTTACCTATGTGAGAAGTGGTTCATTGAAGATTTCAGGCTTTGTTACCCTGCCCATTTGGTGGACCTGACTTACGAATATTCTCCTGCACATTGGTTATATTTTGGTGTCTTTAGTTTCTTGACATATATAGCCACATAAGTTGCTCACAGGGGCTATTTTGTAGGTACCATGAGTTAGATAAGGGTCGGACAACACACTGCCTTTATGGAGGATTACCTCTCTCGGGGGGTCTGATTGACTGCATTGTTAAGCCCATGAGGGCCCTTATAACTGATTTTGATACCTTCAATATTTTAAAGGGAGTCTCAAGCCCCTCTTGAGAAAGGAATACCTACTCTGGTGAGGGAGGCCCCTTTTCAGCTACTATATCCTGTTTGTGTGCATTTGGCCTTTTTTTAATTTTGGTGTGCTATTTGATTATTATTTTGCCTTAGGATTTGTTTTTATATCTCAAGTCTTGAGTCATCATAGAGACATACCATAGGTATCACCATTTGTTGAAATTATCACTGCATCTTAAGCATTTTCCTTCTAAAAGGCGTAAATTTATCTATCATGGTACACACAACTCCACCTACCAGACTTGTGATCATACAAGTATGAGTAATGAGTCGAGTAAAAAATATACTAGGAGTCCTTCAACTCCCATACCTACCATAGTTAATGGGACTCCTTCGACTCCTTCAACCACTTCAGTTGTGGTGTCGGAGTTCCCCGTACTTACTCTTATCTAGCCTATGGATGCTATACAACCCATAGTAACGAAACCTTTTGGTTCCCTTTTTGGTATGCTTGGATACGATGCTCAGTCCATTCCTTCAGTCTCTAACCCTTTCTATTTTGGTATACCTAATATGAAATCATAAGTTTCTTCCTCCATTCTAGTGAATGATACTAATCATATTTTTGAACCTAGGGGAATGGATCCTCCACATATTCCACTCTCGTTTGGTGGAGCTCACATTCCCCAAATGAATCCTACAGTTGGAAGCCATCCTTATTTTCCTCTTGGGTCTAATCCTAGCCTTAATTATCTTGGATGGAGTAATCAACTGGGTGGACAAGCTTATCTATGTTCCTTCCTTTAAACTTTCCTCCTCCACACTGATTCCTACCAACACATTTGGTATGACGAATCCACCTCTATCCTCCGAATTTCCACCTAGAGGGAGTAAACTTTATACTATGGGAACTCCCCATCTTGGAGGTCCTCTAGCTGGGGGAACTGTTTTTTACCCTGATTATAGCATTACTATAGGAATGGTGCCCAAAAATCCTCTTATGAATCATTTTGGAGGAGGTTTTTACAATATCAAACAGGGACATGGTGCATACCAGAACCCTGGATGAGTTTTGATCCTTCAACATCAATCTTTGTCAAGAGCATGGGGTAAGATGTTGCAACCCCGAATCCCTTTACTGGACACTCTCAACTTTCCATTCTTGTCAAGATTAATGAATGACCTAGTGCGTCATGACCCAACATGGGCCCTTGTCCCCACCAAGCTTCCTTCGGATATTGTGAAATTTGATGGAAATATTAGTGAGGATCCTGGTGATTGCATCACTACTTTTCATCTTTGGTTCTCTTCAAATTCCCATAAGGATGATTCTATTCATTTGAGACTATTTCAATGCACCCTTATGTGGGTTTCAACGAAATGGTACATAGAGCTATCGGGGGGAACATAAACGAATTTTAATCATATTCTTTTAGTCTTTCTCAACCACTTCCAATTGTCGGTTCATTATGATGTCGACATAGAAATTTTGTTGGCCCTCTGCCAAGAGAAAGCCACCCATATCTTGGACCATATCCAATATTGGCACAAACAAAAGAGGTTGATCAAATCCTACATTCCTCCAGAGTTCCTGTTGGAATGGTTCCTTAAATCCATATTACCTTATATTTCAAAGGATGTTCCTACATCTGGGGTAACATCTAAAGAGGAAGCTATTTTTAAATCACAACAATTATATCTCATACATGCTCAATCTAGGATGTTATATGAAATTATTCCTAACACACGAAGGTCAAACTATGACCCTAGACAAAATCCCGAGCCTCATGCCAATGGCATTATAGGATTTGAAAATACTATGTCTACAAACTTGGTGAAATACTAGTTGAAGGAGTTGTCTCTAAGCCACTCTACAACAAGACATGATTCTTATGTGTCCTCCACTCCCACCCAGTCGATGGATTTGCATTATGTATAGTCGTCGTCTAACCCAAATGGTAACCAACAACTAGGAGGGAATAGAAAGAAAGGATGTGGTAATAATCATAAGGTTGGGAGGAATAATAATAATAATAATGATAACCCCAAGGACAAAGCTAATAATGATATATCGAATAACAATGTTAGTGAGGGAAAGAAAGAAAAGAGGAAGGTGAAATTTCCTTGCAATCTTTGTACAGACGATCACCTTACCCACTTATTCCCCAAACTTGAAGAAGATGCAAGGCTCTTATCTCAACCGCCCACTGTGCTGACTAATCCATTTCATCATAATCATCACATGGCCTCGAGCTCCTCTAATTCAGGAAATGCATTGAATGGGAATCAAAACCCACTGACACATAAAGGTGACCGTCTATGTGTAAATATGGCCAACTCTCAAATTAATGTATCCACTCGTTCTTGTGATTATAGTTATTCATAGGTTATTCTAGGTCTAGAGTCTCCCCCGCTTCCGGAAACACCTTTTTAGATTGAAATTCTAGAGCCTCTGTGTCATATTCCGAAAGGAGTACTAAAACGCTCTACCCACAACCCTAATGCTAGAGATGCCCATAATTATTCAATTGTCGAATATCTAGGTCAAACCCATTATGTGATGTCGTCTTTTGTTGTTGGGGAAAAACACCCTATGGACTAGCAAATAGAATTCATACTTTGCATGCAGATATGACCGAATAGAAATTGCTTTTTACCTTCATCCCTAGATTTAAATCCCCTTTTCTTAGTAAATGCATGGAAATATCAACCTACCTTGTTACTGGCATTTGATGTCGATCCTCTGTTGTGCTTGATTATTGGTTCGCAATACTCCTTCCAAAGATGACCTGCATTCAAGACGAGAAACAACTGTGCATGCATACTACTTATATACTCACGGGTTAGAAATCAAACATAAACTAATCAAACCATAAAAAGTTCATGAATTGGGATGGGAAAATCATTATCTTTATTACTTAAAATGAGTCAACTTACAAAAATTGAGACCGGCCACCGCTCCTTGAACCTGATCCTAGGCTCCTCCTCTTCTGTCCTTCAACTGCATTGCTTTAAATCTCCTTTGGCATTAGGAAAGGCTAAAGGGTTGGGACAATGGGAATACATAAATGGGCAGAGTTTCTTTGCTATATTCTTCCTCCTCCAAATGGTACCCCTACCCCTTCTTTTATAGGCTAGAAGGAGCTAGGTATTTGGACGAACCCTCAGCCATGCATGGCCGGGAGTTTCAGTTAACTCACCCATAGATTTTTGTTCCATTGGCAACTTTCCTGTTTTCATGCTTTTGTTGGTCCACGTGGGTTGTTTTGGTTCAGCCAGCATGTACATGCGTGCAGTAATGAGTTAGGGTGCATGGGCCTTTATTCAAGAGGATTTTCAAGGAGTTGTTCAGCAGTGTTTTGGCAAAGAAGGGATATGAGTTGGCCTGATGCCATGTAAGCATGTGTGGTGAAATTTAGGGTTATAACAGATGCCCCCTAATGTGTGAGGTCAGAAGAGCATCTGATGGCCAAAATACATTACCAATCTTTATTGATGTGCCGAACGATCGATCCCAAAGATCAGGTTCCGGGAGGTGCCATCTGCAAAATAACAAATGTCTCACTGAGGTGGGCATACCCATGCTTGGGAAAAAAATAGAACCATGGATACCAATTAGATACACTATAGATCCATGTCAAATAACTATAAAGAGTAGCCACGAATAACACACAACGGAGCTACATCTCGAAATCAGAAAGATATACATATAGAGTATCCATCTTCCAGAAGTTGATTCGACCTGATGGCTTGAGATGAAATCTTCAGAGCTCGAGCAACAAATTCAAAATATTCCAAAACTCGGGTAGGAGTGTAATATGGGTGTACGACTGCACTACCCAGAGGTCTTCGATAGCTTGTCGGTCATGGACTTGATAATATTGATGATCGGACTGAAGGCTTCAGTGATTTCAAACAAGGACTTGATTGAACGTTTAGGATGGCCGGGTATGTGGACAAGAGACATATTGTAGAGGGGCCGACTCAGGCTTAGTGAAAAAATTCCCTTGGACAATAGCATGACAAGGGATGAGACTCAAGTAGCATGTATGTTAATCATAAGTCTACGAAGCAGGAGGCAACGCAAAATCTCCATATGTTTGGAAGAATAACCAAACGGTGGAGGACACAACTCTATATAGCGAGAAAATCTTCCTAAGGTCGTACTACATCTCATAGTCTGATGAAAAAATGAACAGATGTGCTTTATCCAAGGGCAACTCATTATGCTGCCAATAAAGAAAATACTTTTCCCTTCCTCTTTTTGGGGTATATTTGATTTTTTTGTTCTTTTCGATAATTATGGAAAAAAGAATAAAGGAAGATTATGTTACAATGGAGGAACGAGTATTGCAAACATACAAGTTCAAGGCACAAGGACAAGAATGATGTTCTAGTAAAGTGATACTCAGGAAAAATCATCCGACGGCCAAAGGTGTTAAGACGCAGAAGCAAATTGTCACAAGGAAGAAAACTGTCACAAGGCTGGTGTATAAGGTATGAAAATGTGGTTAATAAAACACACAATGGTAACATCCTTCGATGTAAGTTTAACGAGCCTAGAGAAGGTAAGCTCGGTGGTTTTTCATATTTAGAGAGTCTGAAAAAACATAAAAGGAGACTCCATTGGGGTACCTTTTTCGAAGATAGTCTAGTCGGTTCGAAAAAGGGGTAAACTAGCACCGATTAGATGTCGATTCAAAACCATTTTAACAAGTGTGACAAGGACAAGATCACTTGGCCATTTTTTCACTCTTAAGGAGTCTGAAAAAATCTTGACTATGGACTCCGTTAGGAATATTCTTCTGGACCAATTTAACGAGTGTGAAAGAATAAGGTCACTCGGTGATATTTTCAATTTTAGGGAGTCTGAAAAGACCTTAACTATGGACTCTGTGGGGGTTTCTTTTTCATAAGTTTAGTCCCTCAAGCCTGAAAAAGGGATAAAATTATACCTGAGAGTACTCTTCTAAAGAATGGAAGTTCTATAGAGTATACCTTTGTTCGTACAGTTGACTGTCTGGAACAAAAAAGGGGTAAACTACCGTCGGACATACGTGACTTCAAATTTCAGTTTAACGAGCGTGAAAGGCCACAAGATTGCTCGACAATCTTTTCATGTTTAGAGGGTCTGAAAAGGGCTTAAAAGGAGACCTGTTATTTTTTTGGAGTCCTGAGGGTGAGAAAAAGAGTGAAGAAGAATCATGCAAATGAGGCTCAAACTCATATTCAGGAAAGACTATAAGGACTCCCGAGTCTACAGTGTTTTAGAGACGGCATAGACACCATAATGCAACCAGGACCTACCTAGGGCATCCATGTTTTGGTAAGCTCTGCTGCCAAGTTGTGACACTTCTAAAGAAGATATGATGGTTCTGTGTCACAACCTGATGGGATCGATCCTATAGAAGAGGAAAAAGACAATGAGACGCAAAATTCGGGGAAGTAACCTAACCTATATGCTCAAGTTGATTCTTGGAAAAAATTTCATAGACCATCAAAATTTTCTCAAAAATCAAAAAAAGTGTCCCAATACCCGATCAAATCCCTCCCATATAACTCCTAAATCACTCTAAATGGTTTTTGGTATAAAGAAACTGATAAGGGAGGCCAAAAAAATGACAAAAAGAAGCCAAAAAGTCTATAAATAGAAGTTGGCAACTCATTATCACCATTGCTGATTTGGAAATTGACTCTGGAGCCAAAAGACCCCCTTTGCTAAAAACAGTGATTCTGGGAGCTACAGTGGACAAAATGAACTTCTGCTTGGACCAAGTACAAACTCCCTTATCTAGCTATTCAATTCTTCAATTTTCCATTCTCTTTCATTTTTTGGGTGGGCGTCAACCTTTAAAAGGTCAGCCCTAGGTACATGCGGGCTGTCTCTGGACAGGCCGCATGTACACTCGGGAAGAGTAAATGTTGCCCACATGTACAAGTGACTGTCGCCTCTACATCTCACGTGTACCCCTCTTTTGTAGCAAAAAAAGAACTAAAGGGTAGGTACTGACCCTCCTGAACTTTGTTGTGTTGGCAGGATGTATGTCCAGTGGAGGGAAAGGGAGCATGAAGCAATTAGTGAGTTGGTTGCAGGAGATCCGAATGTCGTGGTCGTGTTGATGCAATGTGGTTTACTTAAGTTCTTCCTGTGTCCATTTATGCGAGCGCAACCAAGGCTACTGAATGCCTTGATTGACTACTAGCACTCTGATGTAGAGGCCTTCATGCTAGAGGGGAAATCACTGGTGCCTACCACCGAGGATATCTACTTTTTGACTGGCCTCTCAAGGAGAGGGGAACCATTCAACTTCAGGATGTTTCCTGTGGGACTGCATAACATAGCATAAAAGATAGCTGAGCACTGTGAGGCTGGGACAAACTGTGTGAGCTCCCAGGTGCCCATTAGTAAGATCACTAGCCTATCGCTACAGGCGATATTATTAATGATTGGGCAGATTACCAGTTCAACAGCCTTGCATTAGGTGTCTCTCACACAGATGAACTATGCTATCCAGTGCTTGAATGCACAGATTTTTTACTGGAGTACCACACTACTTGAGTGTATGAAGAGGAAATTGACAGATTACCGACAACGAACACAAAGGAACTTCAGGTTCGGGACGATTTTGTGTTCATTCTTCTTTGAGAGAGTTCCGAGCTTTAGTCCTTGGGAAGTGGTACAAGGACATCAGGCCTCTTTTCTCGCAGTATGTAGATGGGCATTATTACTGCCGCGACAGGGTGGTGGAAGGACCAATGAGTCCTTCGATGATGACTTCTTTGCATGGTTATCACGACAGATCCCTGTGATCGAGGATTACCCATATGCAGGGATAGATTTTTCTAGAGATCCTGAGATACCCGTGCCTCCTGGTGAGGAGAGAGGGGAGATGGGTAAGTCTCCACCTTTGTAGTGTTTTTGTTTTCATATGTAATTTTTATGTCATTTTTGTTATATATATCATTTTTTATATGCCGGAGTATTTGACGGGTATATGTTTGTTGCATGTAGATGTGGGACCCGTGTGACCTACTGATTATGCATGGAACATACGTCATCCTCGGCAAAAAGCCGCAACTGCTGCCACCGGAGGAGCAACAGTAGTAGGGAACTTCCCAACCAGGGAGCCTGAGAGGGTCCTTAGACGAGTTGAGCGAAACTTCTCTGCACTCACTCGCACAGTCTTGATGGCAAAGATAGAGTACTTACCGCCATCCATGCAGCCTCATGTAGTGGGGGCACCTCGGACGTGGGTCTGATTGTTTAGGCATTTATCCCATGCTGTGGACTATTATAACAAGGCCCATAGGCCCTGAACCTACTTAGACTTTTTCTATGCCACGAGCACTTACTTGTATATATTTTTTGAGGGCATAAGCCCTGTGACTCGTTATTAGTCTCATTTTTGGGGTGCTTGCGTCCATCTATGTACTCTGGTTGTTTTATGATGTTATATATGTTTTTTTTATCTTTTTTGTCTTATGGATCATGTGTGCAAAAATGTATTTGCAGGCTTATGTCAATGTTCTTTCATATGTGTGCAAGATGCTAATCTAAAATTAGATTAGCTAGAGTATCTATAATTTGGTTTAATCTCCTAGGAACATGAAAATATGTAATATAGTCAAAGTTTCATTCTAAGAGACGTACCCTAAGGAATCATCAATGTAAAGTTGGATCATGAACCCGGTATACTCTGCTTAGCTATGACACAACCAGTTGAGCGTCGAGATAGACCCGGAGATGAGAGATATCCAATGACAAGGCATCACGAAGCAACTCAATAACTGCACTATACTCAGTGACATTATTTGTGGTGTCACCTAAGTATATACCTTCGGAAGATAACAACTGGCCCTGAGGTGTAAAGATTACCCAAGCTGCGGAGGCGAGCCTCCGAGTGTGCCGACTAGCACCGTCTGCATACCCAACAAACACCTCAGAATCACTTGACATCTGCCATATTGATGAAAGATAACATCAATGACACGTCCATAACACTTAAAAGAAACTAAAAAGTAATAGTACAAAGACTATACATATATTACAAAAAGTTACCCACAGTGACCTGCCTATGGGTAATACTTCTTGAGGTAGAGCCCATTTCTAGGCTCCGCCAAAGCATTCCCTTCAAAATAAAACAAACGATAAGTGCCCTTTTTTAAAACCTCTTTTATGATGAAGGGTCCAAACCACATGGGTTTGAATTTTCCTGCCCCCAGGGGGTCCTTATCTTGGTCATAGACCAGGACAAGGTCGCCTTTAGAGAAAATCTGAGGATGAACAGACCTATCATACTGACACTTGACCTTGTGTTTGTGAGTCTCATTGGCCAGGGATGCATCACGATGCTGCTCATTGAGTTTCTTAAGGTGTACTAACCATTATTCAAGTGGAGAAGTGTATGGCAATAATTGTACTGCCAATTTTAGAGATGGGATCTGACATTCGATGGGCAAGACTGCCTCCAACCCATAAACAAGTTGGAAAGATGAGAAACTAGTTGCAGTCTTAACAAATGTTCGGTAAGCCCATAATGTCAAGTATAACATCAAATGCCAATTTGACTTGGCTGATTTGATAGTTCATTGTAGAATAGTCTTAAGAGTTTTGTTTACAACTTCCACCTGCCCATTGGCTTGGGGGTAGTAGGGTGATGAATGCAATTGCTGTAACCCAAGCTTTGATGTTAACTCGGTCATCATTTGGTTCTGAAAGTGACTGCCATGGTCAGTGAAAATGTCTCTTGGGACGCCGAACCTTGCTATAATATGGTTGAATAAAAAGAGAGTTGCAGTCTCTCCATCATCTTTAAACGTTGGCATAGCTTCGACCCACTTAGTCAAGTAGTCAACAGCTATGATGATATAGTGATGCCCCCTTGCTGATGGGGGGTTGCAAGTAGTGTAATCAATCCCCCATTTGGTGAAGGGAGCAACTGTAATGACAGGAAACATAGGAGCGATATGTGCCCTCATCTTCTGAGAAAACACTTGACACGGATGGCACTTCTTGACCGATTCTATACAATCTTTGATAAGTGTCGGCCAAAAGTAACCTGCTCATAGAATCTTTTGGGTTGTTTCGAACCCAGACAAATGACCTCCATAAGCTCTGGTATGGAAATCATTGAGCATGATGATTTCCTCCTCATGTGTGAGACATCGACGTAAGATTCAGTCTACACCTCTCTGATACAATGTATCATTGAGTATGAGATAATTCTTAGCCTGATGGCATATACGCCGACGCTCATCAAGAGAAGCAGAAGTGGGGCACTTCAAATTCTGGATATAGATAAGTATATCTCCATACCAAGGATCTGAAGATGTGATAAAAAACATATCTCCCCAGATAGGCGATTCTTCAGGCACAACGTCACCTGACTTAACCATAAGTTTCGAAATAAGCTCTGCGAAGACCAGTGACTTTTTGGACTCTGTTGAAATGAAGTCTAAGTCAAATTCTTGGAGGATGACTATCCATCTACTGATTTTTCTGCCTATAACCCATCATGTCAACATGTACTGGAATGGATTCACGATAGCAATGACGGTGGTCTTTCGAAACAGAACATAATGATAGAACTGTTGAACATCATGAACTGCTACCAACGTAAGTTTTTCGATATGAGAATAATTAAGTTTCAGTCCTACGAGGCCTCAGCTCAGGTAATAGATCACATATTCTGAGAATAAATCATCTTCCTGAACTAAAACCATGCCAATAGTTGACTCTGCGGCAGCCATATATAATAAGAAATATTTTTTATAGTTAGGTGGTCGTAGTAGAGGCGCAGTTGTGAGGGCATGTTTTAATACGTCGAAAGAGCGTTGAACGACTTCGTCCCAGTAAAAAGGAACATCTTTATTCAGTAGGCGCATAAAGCCCTTGGTGATTTCAGCATAGTTGGTGACGAAGCGTCGTAAAAAGTTCACCTTGCCTTGTAGACTCTGAAGTTGAAGGATTGTGCGTGGGGGGGGGGAAACTGGATTATTGCCTCCACCTTGAGAGGATCGACCATGATCCCTATTGTTGATACGATGAAACCTAACAAACATCCTAACTTTACGCAAAAGATGCACTTGTTTGGATTCAAGCGAATCCTAAAGTAGCGACAACGTTCGAAGATAAGCCTAAGGTGTGTGGGATGATCCGTTCTCTTGCGAGATCGTGATGCTAAATCATCTAGATAGGCCTCGACTATATTATTGAGATCATGAAAGGCAAAAGACATGGCCCACTGGAATGTGGCTCCATCATTTTTAAGACCAAAAGGCATCTTACGATATGTGAATGTACTCCATGGACAAATGAATGTTGTTTTGTGTTGGTATTGGGGTTTGATTTGGATTTGATTGTATCTTGAAAAACCGTCCATGAAAGAAAAGGATTTGCAACTAGAACATTCATCAATGATCTGGTTGATGAATGGTGTTGGAAAATTATCTTTGGGACATGCCTTGTTCAAATCATGGAAATTGATACATACACGAATCGTGCCTTGTTTTTTATTGATCGGCATAGGATTGGACACCCATTGAGTCAAATGGATAGGATAAATAAAACCTGCTTCTAGCAATTTCTCAACCTCAATCTTGATGGCTTCTACTTTCTTGGGATTAACTAGATGAAGTTTTTGTCGAACAGGCTTGGCATCAGGATACATTGTGATTTCATGTTCAACTATTTTTGGATTGATACCTGACATTTCCTCATAAGACTAGGCAAAAACGTCGCGGAATTCTTTGAAAAGATCCATGTAAATTTGAATCTCTTTGGGGGAGCAATCTGCTCCGATGAAGACGTTCTCCACAACGCTAAGGTTTCGGGAGATATTGATTGGTATGTTTTCAACGATAGTTTCCATATTTCCCTTAGCATAAATTTCATGTGTAGATAAGAGATTAATAGGACACAACTGATCTCCCGTCATGGTCACGGTGAATTATCCTACTTTGATTTGGCTTAACTCTGGGAGAAAATATGATCAATGATGAAGATCTTCCCAAGGTTTGTCCAGACTAGTCATTGCTTCGATTACTGCTTCATCAGAAGGCAAGACTAAGTCTAACGAATCAATGTTAGTGAGAGAACCCTGAGCCCAAATAGGCTCTAGGAGTGGATCTGACTCTTGTGCAGGAGTTGGATCAGTGTTAGTTGAAGCTTGCTAGACTAAAGAGTACGCTACTTCAGCAGTAGACAAGGGCATGGACATGCATGGGTGCCCTGTCTCATCCATCGTGGCTGATGGGGAAGGAAGATTCCATGGATCCTCTAAGTCACAAGGAAAGATGAAACTTGAAAAATCTCAACCTTATGGTGATTAGATATAAATTTGATATCACCCTGCGGAGGTGGGTAATCGAAGGTACCCATCAAATATGGGCACAAACCAACTCCTACGTTGACAACACCTAGTTGAGGATTATCAATCATCGGGACCGTGGATGTCCCCAAAGTTGGGTCAGGTCTAGAGAAAGACAATTGATCGATGGTCACTATCCAGCCCTCGTGTGGAAACAACAAGACCCGAAAAACTGTAGCAACCATAGCTTGCATAGCATAAGTACAACTCCATCTTAACAAGAGGTTATAGTCGAGGGGAGCATCGACTACCTCTACTTCGACACACACGATTTTCCCTCCTAATTGCACAGGGAAAGAAGGAATGATGTCATGTGGTTGGAATGAATGATCATCGAAAGCAGTGAGGAGAGTAGGTGATGGAGAAAAAACGGGCTGGCCAATGGCCTTCCAACATGCCAACGACATAACGCATGTCGAGGCACCCTCGTCGACCACCGTGCGGAAGATATTCCATGTAAAAAATTTCGTGGGGTAAGCCACTACTATATAAAATGCTACGTGGTAAGACAGACGAGGTTTTAATTCGGTTGTATCTAACATGATGGTACCCGGATTACAAGTCTCAGTAGAGCCCAATGCGGTTAACAAGTCTTTTCTCTGAGAAGGGAAACTTTGAAGGACCTCCAAAGTATACATCACACAAGGGGTTTGTGATAAATCTTCCACCACAGATTAGTTCTAGGAGGCCCTTGCATTTGGGTTATGAGAAGCTTTTTAAATGCACCTTTTGGAATGCGTGTCATTGTTTCTCCCAACATATTCTCAATCTGTAGAGGAAGAGATGGGAGGTTATCTTCTTTACCTTTCTCAGAAGCACTTGGTTTACTATAATCGTGCACTCTAGTCGATATGAAAGCATCACCCCTAACCATATAAGCATTTGAGTATGAGGGGTTGTTCAGAGGCAGGTAGTTTTCTTGGCTACCCCCTTTCGTACTTGCAGAGGCTTGAGTTAAATTTTGCCCATGTTGAAAGGGATTAGTCAACACTGCCTATTGTTGCTGTGTGACAAAATTTTGGGCCTCTGCAAGTCAAGGACATAAATGGGTTGGGTGGTATTCCGAACACAAGTTGCATGGATACCTCACCTTCCATTTTTTAGTGCTATCCCTGCCATCATTATCATTGGGTTTTTTTATCCCCCTTACCCTTCTTTTGTTGTTTTTTCTTCCCTTCAGGCTGATGGGTGGCCTTCAGGTTAGTCAACTGCACTATGTGTACTTCCAACATTTGGGTAGGGGGAGCATCCAAAGCAGTAGTTTGGTTGGTCGTTGTGTGTTGTATGGATAACTATTGCAACTGCTTTTTCATTTGCTCAGCGGGCTTGGTTTGTGCTAAACCGACAATACCATTGGTGTGTGGTCCAACTCTCTATCTAATTTTATCTAGTATTGAATGTGGTGCATCTGGAAAGATGTTGTATAATAAACTGGACTGAGAATAGATGAGCTCAAACTGTTGAGCCCTCATGATGGCGTCTTCTTCAGAGAAAACTCTGGATGTCATGACGTCTTTGGATAATTGCAGGACCAAAGACTTAAGGAACCACTTAAGAAGGAATGTTGGTGGGACTGGTACTTTGATTAAACTCTTCCGGTGTCTCCATTCTCGGATGTGATCAGAGATATGGTCCGCTATTGTCTGTTCAAAATTAGCGAGCAACTATGTGCCAATGTCGTATCTCACAGGTAACTGGAAATGGTTAAGGAAAGCCATCGCCAATTCACCAAAATAAGAGTATCTTGAGCGATCGAGCTCAATGTACCATTTCGCGACACTCCCAATGAGAGTACGCTGAAACAATCGCAACTGTATGGAGTCATCTTTCAATGAGTTAGATGAGCACCAAAGATGAAAGGTAGTCACATGATCTCCTAGATCTTCATTAGGCTTGTCTTCAAACTTTGGAATGTCTGAAGGGAACTTCGTCGGCATAGGAGGCTAACGCGGATCATGACAAATAGGGTCATTCGACAACCTTGTCAAATATGGCAAGTGTAAAGTTTCCATGAATGGTAGTTTGGGTTGCTGCTGATAACCTAGGAAAAAGGGTCCTAGAGTTTGACTGGCACCAGGTTGCTAGGAAAGGTTTGGCTACTGGCCCGGATTCTAGTAGAAACCATGGCCCTGGCCAGCGTAAGGATTTTGCAAATGTGAAGACATCATCGGCTGATTTCCCAAATAGGACATAGATTGTTGGGCATGCATTGTATTCGAAGGACTTTGGGAAGGATTACCCCATGCCAGTCCCATGGGGATAGGCATAGTAGTTTCTCTGGGGTTCCATTGATTGTGGAAAGAATTACCCCATATCGACATTCTAGAGGAGGGAATGGATCCTTGCCTTGAATTCCAAGGTCTTGCTAGGTTTTCCCCCTGTGCAGGAATAGTACCCTGCCCAGGAATAGATTGTCCAAAAATGGGGTTGCCCCCAGTCGGGAAAGCGGCTGACAAGAAGGTGTTGTTACCAAATTTTCTGTTCCAAGAAAACAGTGTCGAACCTACCGGCGTACTATGCGAAGGTGGTCCTTGACTCCCTGCTCCAAATAAACTATTGTGTGTAGGTTTCCCGATGGATTGTTGATGCGAACCACCCAGTGAAGGGGATGAAGGAGGGATATGACCTCCTGCATAAGGAAAAGAATTAAAAGGGACATGAGTGCCCTCCATGTGACCTTGCAGAGGAGCGCTAGAGCTCCCTGCCCCCAGACCCAAAGTCTGTAAAGTGGAGTAGGAAAGTACAAGACTTGTACCTAAACTAGGCATACCATATGAGAACGGAGGGCCTGTCGCACTAGGTGTGAAAGGGGTTGTGGACGCCACCAAAGATGGGTTTGGACCACTGTGTGAAGTGGTTGCGGTCGAGACCATGGTGGCTCGGATTGACGACCGTAAGTTAGGATATGACGACTCTCCTATGGTGACAACTGTGGTGGGAATCGAAGAATTCCCAGAAGGAGTAACAACATTTGTTTCCATTACTGTGTGCGACACTGTCTGGCGCAAGTAAAATTGAATTGGTACAATGAGAGGTGCCAAGAGATCAGTGGTTGGGGTTTCAACCGAGTCAAGAGTGGTTTCTTGAAGATCCAAAATGGTCGATTCCTCTGGGGGTTTCTCAGGCACAATGGTTTGTAACTCGGTCGCTTCAAAAGACGCTTGTTGGTCTAGCTTCCACCTTAATGGTGGCGGGGGTGGCTCCAATGTAACCGGTGATAGGCCAAGAAGCCTTTGTGACCGATGGATCTCGGGATCCTCCATTGTGTGAGAAGATCTAAGACACTCTAAGGTAGTCTAAACACTCAAAAGTAACACACACTAAGAAAAAAGTCACTAGAAGATAAGGCAAGCAAACACTAAATTAATTGGAAGAACAGTTACAACAACCAACACTAGAGAAACTTACCAATGCAAGTGAAACTTGAACACAGAAGCACCCTCAGGGTATACTTTGCAAAGCGTGGCCCAATTTCTATCCTAGGTACCATAGTATACCCCCGCAGTCACTTGTGTATGTCTGTAACAAAGATTGGCAACTAGGTTGTCAGCACGCGAATAGTCACCAGGCAGGTACAATTGAAAGTCGGGTAGACCACAATGAGCAGGGTGTCGAGCCCGAAAAATGTCAAGGGTATCGAGAGAAAGTGGTCTGGAAGACAATTGAGGACCTTGAACGGATTCAAAACCCACAAATCCTTGTGGCAAATGCAAACGACGGAATCCCAAAACAAGCCCTCTATATGTGTTCTCCACTACGATTGGTCCGGCTTTAAAGGGGTTATCTCCGCTACCTTTCTGCACATGACCTCGTGTTTATCCTCTGTGTTAGAGGGGGGTCCCAGATAACTTCCATGAAACTGGACTTAGACACTCCTTATCTCAGACTCCAATGTTTGATTTTAAATGGCCTTGAAGAGTTTTCTCTCCAACCTAATCCAAGGCCCTAGTCCTGAACTAGTTTGTGAACCTTACAAACATAAAAGTCTAGTAGATTTTAAATTTAGCATTAATTTTATGTATTTGTCTTATGTTAAGGGGTATGAGGGTGAAACTAATGATGTGTAATAGATGAAATAAAAAAATGAATAAAAAAGATGGAAACAAAACTTTTACTGAATGCAAAATTTCAACAACTTTTCAAAAGAAAGATTGTTAACTTTTCTAAGATTTTGGACAACTGACTCAAAGGAATTTCACTCGACTACAAGCTACTTATGATCTAAGTGAACTGCAAAAAATTATGAAATGAAAGACTTTTCCCTAGCTAATGATGCAGAAACACACTCTTCAACCAAAGAGGAAAATGAAAAGAGAATTTTTTTATTTATTTAAGTGCTAATAAAGCAAGAAAGACAAAATACCGAAAAGCAAAAAACCAAGAAAAAAAATGCTAGCCTAAACTGCAAATCGCAAAGAATCAGATTAAAAAATCACACAATAGCAATTGTAAAAACAATGACTCTCACACTTGTCTAAAAACTGTAATTTTTTTTAATTTTTCTGACAATGTTTTACATGAGAAAAAGCAAGCTAATGGTAAGACTAATCCTAAGCTATTGACTGCTCACCTAGAGATTCAAACACCTGAGAGGAATAATTCTTACCAAGGGAAAGGATGGATGCCTTACCCTCAACAACAAATATCCTGAAAAATCACACGATTGTTACTTAAACAACATGCATTCAAACGTGCACTGAACAGAGACAGAGGGCATGTACACACGGGCTGACCTTGTACAGGCCATGTGTATATCTAAACTCTAAGAAAAACTGAAAATAGACAGACCAAACCAAGAAGAGACCACTGATATTGATAACCAGGATCCCTTGAAGGCTTGGATACTCTTTCTAACAGGAAAACAAATAATCCAAGGAAAAAAAATAATAAGGAAAAAACAATCTGAGATAGGACTGTTAGCAAACAAGACTAAGACAAAATTCCAGAAAACCCCCTGAGAATGTATGGTTCTAACAGGGAAGAGGAGGACTACCTCTGAGGTTCTCTGAACTCCTACACGCTACTGCTACCTCTACAGATAGCATTCACACACAGGTTGTAAGAGGATAGGGCGTGGGTACATGCGTGTAGGCCTTGTGCAGGTCGCATGTACCTCTGTGGGTCCCGAAAAACACAGTCAAGCAAAATTCAGGGAAAGATGGTATGGAAAACCAAACTCCCTACTAGCTCAGACTTTACAGAAACGAAAAGACAAGACAGGTAAGAAAAATTGGTCTTTAAACTACCCAAAAACTAAATAAAATTCCAAGAACCCTAAAGAGTTTCTCCCCAGTATGGTCGCCAATTCTGTTGTTGGGGAAAAACACCCTACAGACTAGAAAATAGAGTTTAGACTTTGCATGCAGATATGACCGAATAGAAATTGCTTTTTACCTTCATCCCTAGATTTAAATCCCCTTTTCTTAGTAAATGCATGGAAAGATCAACCTACCTCGTTACCGGCGTTTGATGTCAATCCTCCATTGTGCTTGATTACTTGTTCACAATACTCCTTCCAAAGCTGACCTACATTCAAGATGAGCAACAATTATGCATGCATACTACTTATATACTCACGGGTTAGAAATCAAACATAAACTAATCAAACAATAAAAAATTCATGAATTGGGACGGGAAAAACATTCTCTTTATTACTTAAAATGAGTCAACTTACAAAAGTTGAGACTGGCCACCGCTCCTTAAACATGATCCTAGGCTCCTCTTCTTCTATCTTTCAACTACTTTTCTTTAAATCTCCTTTGGCATTAGGAAAGGCTAAAGGGTTGGGACAATGGGAATACGTAAATGGGCAGAGTTTCTTTGCTATATTCTTACTCCTCCAAATGGTACCCCTACCCCTTATTTTATAGGCTAGAAGGAGATAGGTATTTGGATTAACCCTTGGCCATGCATGGCCGGGAGTTTTAGTTAACTCACCCATAGTTTTTTTCTGTCGGCAACTTTCCTTTTTTCGTGCTTTTGTCGGTCCACACGGGTTGTTTTGGGTCAGGCAGTGTGTACATGCATGCAGTAATGAGTTAGGGTGCCTGGGCCTTTATTCAAGAGGATTTTCAAAGAGTTGTTCAACAGTGTTTTGGCAAAGAAGGGATATGAGTTGGCCTAATTCCAGGTAAGAATGTGTGGTGCAATTTAGGGTTATAACATCTTTGGAGGTACTCCATACGTGTCCTTCACATAGGAATTTCTTGTTATCTACGTTAGGATCTCTAGACCTGTGTGGCTCTAAGGTTATCAAGTTTGACGTCATGGATGTGAAGCCCCTCTTTCCTTACCACATGGACTTTCAAATCCATGTGGATTAGTCAAAGCATACCATCAAACACACTATTATTGATGAAGGCACTACAACGTGCATGATGTCCCTAACCTATTGGAAATCCATTGGATCTCCAACCCTCTCTCAATATATGACTATGTTGACCTCCTTTGATGGTCGTTCTTTCCATCACCACGACATAATTCCTACCTTTCAAGTCCAGTTAGGTGGAAAGATAGTGGAGGTGGATTTTGAGGTGGTTGATGTGCCCCTTGACTATAACTTATTACTAGGGTGTAAATGGACATATACTATGACTGCAATCATATCGTTCATGTTCTGTACTTTATGTTTTCCTCACAAATGGAAAATTGTGATGATTGATCAATTATCCTTTGCGCATGCTAGTCCCAATGCATCAATTGGACCTTCAATCCCTGTGATCAACAATTCCCAGTCGACAAATGAGGATATTGGTGTCAGAATCTATTCCTCCCTCATGGGTACCTTTGATTTCGTTTCACCAATCCATCATATATATTCCATGTCTAGTAGGTCTTCTTCATCAGTGAGGTATGTTCCTTTCCATACTTTGTATTTTAACAATCCTTGGACCCTACCTTCCCCAACCATGTATTTTAAAGGTCAGTCATATATTGGAATGGCAATGCCACTATCAATGACAAAAATAGTGTTTCAGACTATTTTTGACTCTACTGCTAACTTAGATCTTGTTTCCTCATAGACGGATGTGTAGGATTATGTTCTCTAGCCCATATGGGCCACCTCATAATCTTGTTCACATGACTCCCTCGATGATACTTTACCTTCGAATGAAGCCATCTTAGAGGCCATGAATGGTTCTGATAGGCCATGGGACGATATGCATCATCACTCTTACTTCCTCCCAGAGCTTGTTAAAATCGAACATGATGAGTTTAGATCTACCTTGAGTGATATGGTTCGTCACTTCATGGTTCCACTAGATACGCATGGCATTTATGTCGAAGGAAATATGGTGAGTATTTCTCCTACTGTCATGATTAACATCTCTCAAATTCTTGGTAAAGTTGAAAATGTATATATCGATGTGGATTATTCGCCCAAAGAAATTCATATCTACACCGATCTCCTCAAAGAATTCTGTGATGTATTTTCTTGGTCATATGAAGATATTCTAGGAATCAAACCCCGCATTGTCGAATTTGAAATAAAATATTATCTAGATGTTCAACCTGTTTGAAAATTACTTAGACTTGTTAATCCTAGTAAGGCCCTTGCTATTAAATAAGAAGTAGAGAAACTACTTAATGTTGGTTTCATCTACCCGGTTCCCTTGACTGAATGGGTATCCAACCCCGTTCCTGTGAATCAGAAGCAAGGAACCATCCATGTGTGTATGGATTTTCTAGACTTGAATAAGGTTTTTCCTAAAGAAAACTTCCCGACACCTTTCATTGATTAGATTCTGGATCAATGTGCAGGGAGTGAGGTTTTTTATTTTATGGACGGATTTTTAGGGTACAATCAAATTCAGATGAAACCTGAGGATCAACATAAGATGACATTTATTTGTCCTTGGGGTACTTTTTCATACCAGAAAAATCCTTCCGGCCTTAAAAATGCCGGAGCAACCTTTCAACAAGCCATGAATTTATTTTTTAACGATCTCAAGAACATTGTCAAAGCTTATATCAATGATATCGTTGCTCACTCTCACAAGAGAGTAGATCACTCTACCCACCTTTGACTATTATTTGAGAGATTTCATTATTATTGCATCTATTTAAACCCTCACAAGTGAATCATTTTCGTTAATTATGGTCTCCTTTTAATTCTTAGTCTCTGAGCATGGGATTTTGGTGGATCCTATGAAAGTTGAGGAAATACCTCAATTTCCTCCCCCATGCAACATTCGTCAGCTTCAAGGGTCAGAGGGGAAAGATAACTTCTTACATCGGTTTATATTAAACTATGACAATATAAATAAGGGTTTCATGTGTCTCTTGAAGAAGGAAACACCATTTATATGGGATGAACAAGCCCAGGAATCCTTCGATGCTCTTAAGAAAGTCATGGTATCGACACCTCTGCTGAATCCTATGGAATACATTAGATATTACTTACTTTAGATCATCACGTCTAAATGGATGGTTGGTATGGTTCTAGTTCAGGAAGACGATGAGTTCCATGAGAACGTTGTCTATTACATTAGTATAAACCTAGTTGACCCTGAACTTAAGTACTCTCATGTTGAGAATATAGCCTTGGCTTCCGTACACATGGTTCAAATATTACAGCACTATATATTGCTTTGAAAAAATATCGTATTTTTTTATTTAAATCCATTTCAATACGTCCTTACTAGGTGTATCATAGGGGGAAAACACAATAAATGGATTGTTATTCTGTAAGAATTTGACCTCGATATCGCTTCGGTGAAATCTAAGAAACATTTATTTTCTTTCGAGTTAATATCAGACTTCCCTCGACTAGATGAGGATGTCATTCATGCTAATTCATTCATGGATGAACACATTTTCCTTATCTCTTCATCAGACCACTGGTATGGAGACAATTTGATCTATCTTCAAACCTTGAATTTATCTCAACATCTGTCGAGAGATGATCGACGATGCATACGACATCAATCTAAAAAATACTTAGTCACCAGCAACACATTGAGTCGCTGATGTGTAGATATATCTTTCCTTATTTCTTGACTCATGAAGACGTTACGTTAGTTCTTAATGATTTCACAGTGAGGCTTGTGGTGGTCATCTATCTGGGCTTGCGAAAGATAAAAAATATTGCGAGCTAGTTATTTTTCCCCGACAATTTTTAAATATTGTGTTGAAGTGGTCAAGAAGTGTCACCCTTTCCAAGTGTTAGCTCAAAATATGTGCTCACATCCATCCCCTCTTCACCAAGTCATCATCGTCATTCCCTTCACCAAGTGGGGGGTGTATTTTATGTACTGCAACCCAACTTTGGCTGGGGGCCATCAACATATTATTATGGTCATAGAATACGT
Source organism: Picea engelmannii (assembly GCA_009831015.1). Classification (NCBI taxonomy): domain Eukaryota; kingdom Viridiplantae; phylum Streptophyta; class Pinopsida; order Pinales; family Pinaceae; genus Picea; species Picea engelmannii. Next base: position 421,878 of record ML789349.1, read on the forward strand.
TACTAAATGGGTAGAATCCATTCCTACGATTAAATTTGACAGTAAGACTGCAACATTTTTCATTTTCAACGAAATTATAGCCTAGTTCAGAATCCCAAGGGATATTGTCACAGATCATGGAAGTCACTTTTAGAACAAAATGATGAAAGAGTTAGCATAAAAAATGGGGTTTAAATATGGTCATTCTTCCCGTTACTACCCCCAAGAAAATGGACAAGTAGAGTTTGTCATCCAAATCAAATCTAACTGGCATTTAATGCTTTACCCTGCACTTTAGGCATATCGAACCTCGATTAATACCTCCAACATTTTTTCTCATTTTTATTTAGTATACGGTGTAGATTCTATCCTTCCTATTGAATGTGAAATCCATTCCCTTAGACTGGAAGTTAAGCTCCTACCTGACACTTCTAATCTTGAATAAAGCCTCATACACCTAGAGAGCCTATATGAGCAGTGTCAAGATTCCTCTATGAATATCGAAGAGAATAAACAATGTGTTAAGGTCCAACATGATAGGTCTGTTTGTCCTTGGCAGTAGGCTGAGGGTGACTTTTTCCTCTTGTATGACCAAGCCAAAACATCGTTGGGAGTAGGAAAGTTCAATCCCATGTGGCATGATCCTTATATTGTGTGATGTGTCTTAGAAAAATGATCTTATGAATTAGAATATTATGACGGGAATATGTTGGTTGAGCCCCGAAATGGGCTCTACTTGAAAAGATATTACGCTTGAGCCCCCAATATTCAATGTGAATCTTTTTATACTAGTGTATCTTAGTGTATATATATCTTTTTGTGTCATCAACTTGCTTATCATTTTTTGCCTTGGTCGGAAGATTTCAACGGATTCTTCAATTTACTTAGGATTCACATATGGTGCCAATTGTCATACATGAAACATCGCTTCCACCACTTGGGTTGTTTACTCACCCAAGGGTCAACTGGTGTCTTCAGATGGAATTTGTATAGGGTCATCAACGAATCATGTGGATGAATACAACGTAGTTATAAATATTTTACATGATGTCATTCCACATGATGTTCAGTCTTTAGAAGTTCACCTAGACTCCCATTTAGTAGTATTGTTGGCACAAGGGCATACCCAAGGTTCAACACTTAATGATGCACCAAAAAAACCTCGACTACCGACCCTTTCGGCAACACTGACGAGCAGGAAAAGTCTCACCCGAGGTAGAAGTAGGGGGGGTTACAGGATGTAGGTGTTTGTAACCAATTTGGGACACAGATTTGTGATAATAACACTTTGCATAATATTTTGTTAATTCTTAGAAAATGATATGTATTAGTTTATTAACCCTATTAACATCACAGAACATAATCAAAGATAGATCTAGCGTAGTAACTACAAAATATTATGCACCTTAAACACTTAGAACTTAGAATTGTGAATTAGATCTAGCATTTTAACATAAGAAAAGCATTTAAGCAACATGTACATATCCATTACACATCCTAATCAAGCACTAAGATGATTCATAACATAAATACCACAGCACAAAGAAAACCATGAGACACCAGATATACGTGGTTCACCCCAGGTTGGGGCTACATCCACAAACCACTTTGCCTCTTTATTATTCGCCAATATCTTACATTCAATCACTTATGTGCACTAAGCCACAGATTGAAGCTTCGCACCAGACAGGATGTCTGCACAGTAAGCACCATATCCTCCTTCCAAAACTAGGTCAAATGTACATAGCCAAAACCCTATATCACAACCTTTGCACCTTCTAAAAAATCATAGTCACATACATTCCTTTGCACAAAGAAACTCGAACTATTTTCACTTCGCTAGCGAATTCTACAATACATTCTTATTTATTTATATTTTACAACCCCTTACAATAAGTCCTAATCATGGGAAAACCCCATGTGCCGACATCCCATAAACCCATTACAAAACCTTATACGACCCTTCACTAGGTCCACATGACCATCAAAATTGGTGACATCCACGATCTCAGCTTTGCCTGGGTGCTCCTTCTTCTACCAACGTGTCGAAGTCCAAAAGTGGGTCAATGCTGACCAAAGTTTCCCCAAAAATTAGTTGAGGGTCAATAGGCCTCCAACACTCACCTGTGACTCATCCCGAGTCACTCAATTCTAGACAATGCTTCTTCGAAAGCCTTGAGGTTAACTCGAGCTTCCTCACTTGATCCTCCTTCTCAAAAAGTTCTTGGATTGTCTACTCTATGACACACCCTTCCAAGCATTGTTCTTCTCCTGTAACTACTTGATTTAGTTGTGAGCCTTGTCCATCATTTTCTTCGAACACCTTGAAAGATTCATCCTGCATCAGTTGTATCTTCTGGGTTACTTCCATTACCTTACCCTGGAGGACAATGATATGTTTTTGTACTACGCGTTGCTCCTGGGATATCTTCATTCTTTACACTACTATGAGTAGCTTCATTTGCACCTACATCAAGAATACTTGTTGATGCGGCTCATGTAACTACACTTCCAGCTTCCTTATCTCTCGATCTTCAACGAGTCGTTGATATGTATGGGATATTCTTTCACTTACTTCTTTACATTTCGAGGCAAGGGATATTATACTTGCTACTGTGTTCATGGTGGTCTCCTCCCTCTAGTCACACACTTCCTGCGGGGTGCTCATCACTGTTTGGGCCTCCAGTTCTATTATTCTAACTTGAAGTTGTTGGATGATCTCTGCAAGCTTCACTATTTCATCTTCGATCGACTCCTTCTCCTCCTATACCAAGCCTGGTACAAAGCGAAATGATTTACTTACCACTTCTTTGACCATGGCTTGCTCTGCGAGCATCTGCTCTTTTTCCCTTTGTAGCTGGGATTTTTCCTCCTCAAGCTCTACTTTATTTCTTTCCTTGGTTGCTACACTATCCTGTGTTTCTCATAATTGTGATAAGAATTCATCTTTATCCTTTTTCAAGGCTTATGTAGCCTTCTCCTTCTCTTCTTGATCTCTATAGAACCAATCTTTTGTTGCATCTTCAAGCCTTCTCAATTGGGCTGGTTCATCCCCCAATTCTATAGTCTGTGACGAGGAAGTTGCAGACGACACAATAGGTACTGCGTGGACCAAGAGAACAACTTGTTTTACTTCCTTAAATTCCCTCTCAATCCTTCCATATAACTCCTCTTTCTTCTCTCCATATCTATGCAACATGTCTTCAGAGGTGTCCTCCATAGCTCCATGGACCAGAATGATGTTGTCCTCTATGAGAGAGGCCTCCAATTGTGGCTTATTGGTGCGCATATTCTTCCTTGCTGAAGGTTTCTTCGAAGAAACATTCCTCTTTTTCGGTGTCACTATCCCAATGAGGGGATCTCCAAGTGGAGGGGTGGTAGCTTCACCTCCTCCTTTCTCTTCATCTCCTCCCTATCCTTCTGCTTCATCTTCTCCTCCTCCTAGTGAATCAGACCCATTATCTCTAGAAGCGTTGTCCTCTTCATCACTCTCTATGTCTTGGAATTCATCCTACTTTTTCTCCTTCTTTATCCCACTGGACTGTCCAACATGTTCAACTCGGGTAAATATTGGGCTTCATATGGTGTCAGTGTTGGATAATTTTTCATCGATGATAGGTACAAGAAATTCCTCTGGCCATTCCTTTGTAATCTGCTCCATATATTCATCTATCAACTTGTAGTATGACTATAATTATTCCTGGTTCTCATATCTTCGCGCGATGATGTAGATGAAGTGAGGATCAACATGAAAATTTTCTATGGGTCGGTACTAGTGCAGGGTGCGCAGTGTCATACGCAGGAATGATTCGATGGAGACCTTCAACTACTGATAATACCCATGAAACATGACATTGGACTGCCACTACTTTTTCATGTTGTTGATATACCACAAAGTTGAAAACCAAGCGACCAATGACTTTGAAGGTTCTATCTCTGGGAAAGTGGATCCTTCAGGCATTTTCCAAGTGACAAATGCGATCAAAATGATCAACCAACTGTAATGGAATTCATATCCCAAGTCTTGGGCTTCGCGATAATCCTTCTCTAGCTCACTGAAGAGGTAGTTCACCCAGTTCATCTACATGCCCTCCACACATTTTCTTGCAAGGTCTACCAGAACCCGGTGACCTGTGTTGGGAGGTTCTTCCTTACTAGCTTTCCAGCTAGGAATTGGAAAGCGAGGTGCACAATGCCATCCTATATAGAGGCTACCTTGTAACCTCAGTTTCCTTTCTCTACCTCTCTGTAAGCTTCTTTGATGTGTTGCGCCAAATATCGATATGAGGCCTTCCCTGGATAAAACTATTGAGGTTCAGGACCCTTCACACTTAAACATGTGATTCAGTGGATCAAATTTGGATCCACAGTAATCCTTCTATCGAGCCACAAATATCTGCCATGATATCATGACAGAAGGAGTTTAACGCAAGTGTTAACCTCCTGGTGGTGACCAAAATGTGGGATCTTCATCACATTCAATATGGTGGATTGCGTCAACCCTTTAATCCATGGTTGTGAGACGAGGTGAGGTTTCTTTCTGGTTATCTTTGTGAGATAGTGGTGAGGAGACAACATGGCATAGTTCTTCTGGTCTCCTATGTTGAAGTCATTGTTCTTCAACAAGGGGATCTGTCCTAACTGACTCCTAACTATGCCAATTCTTTTCAAAATGTATGCAGTGAATACAAAGTACTCAAAGTCTCAAGGGATACTGTTGTGTTTAACAATTCCAACCAAAGGTGGAATATATTTAGGTAGGATCGACATGATCTTCTTCACATTAGCTAGATCACCACGGTGCTTACTTCATTTAGTTACAGGGTTGACACTGCCAGAACGACGTTTGGTCGAAGGGGAAGAATGTAGTCCCCTAGTCAACGATGCCTAGATACCTTCGAATATCGGTCTTTTATACATTAGCTTCTTAATAACTTCCTCGACAGACTTCTCTAATTCACTAGGTTCGCTTGACATTCTAGGTTTTAACAGACAAGTGGGGTAGACAAACAGACGGCGGGTTAAACAAATGAATAGGAGGGGTCTAGTTCCAGATAAAACAACTTGACACTTGGACAATTCTCTTCTTAGCTCAGTCAATCATGGGTAGCAAAAAGTGGTCCCAATGGAGATACCAATGAGTTAAATAAGTGGGGCATCATGATAGATCTTCAAATGGCCAGGAAATGCTTCCATCAATGTAAATCTATCTATTATGGCATGGTATGAACATCCAAAAGTGGTCTGTAAGCCCATAAATGTTTTTTCTTACCATTCAGGAGCATCTTTCTAATGGTCAGGGTGCCTCCAATGGTCATATAACTTCACTAGGGAGAATTCCAAGTCTGCGTGGACCTGCTGTTCCAACGAGGTTCAAATCCTATGAACCTGCCTCCTATGAGGTTCCTATCTACGAAGTATTCCATCCAGTTTTTGTATATTCTTGTATCTTTTCCAACTCAATCTTATTTTTATTGACCTTCCTTGCCTTCTTCCCTGTGGCCTTAGTCTCTCTAACTGTTTCTGGAATCCTCTTTGCATTTTTATTCTTATCTTCCCCTATCATAGTGGCTTCACACTATTGAGGTGCCCTCAAAGGGTCTGAAGTTAATATCCCTTTCATTAAAACTTCCTAAGTGGACATACTTCTTTCTTGAATAGATAGGTTCTTCAAGCCTTCTTGCATTATTTCAACCTTGATAGCTAGTTCTCTTTCCTTATATCCCTCATGCGTTGTTACTTTTCTCTGTTGCTTGGACTTATCCTCTCATTCTTCTATTAGTCGGTCTATTTTATTAGCTATGAAATCCCTTAATTATTTATTTTTATTTTCTATAGCTTCTTCCTCTTCTTTCCTTCTGATCTGATCCTTCTCAATCCAAGTCTTACCTAGAAATAGTGGGAAAGGAGCATTGTCCCCAACAAACTGAATGACTTCAAATTTTTCTTCAGTCGATGTTCCATGAATTATAACAGGTATAGTAGTAACTCTTCCACATAAGGTTATCATATTTCCCTTAAACAAGCCTATCCTTCCTAACGAAGGTACCACATTAGGCTTTCCCAAGACTCCCCAAGTTTCTTCTGTCATAATATTCACTTGTGTTTCTTTGTCCAAGAGACAATCTATGTCGAAGTCTTCTATTCTTGCACTGATGCACTTTTTTTCTTTCAGGATTTCTGGTAAACTAACATCTTTATGAACATCCATCGTTTCTTTCAATTGTAATAACGTAGTCTAAACTTCCTCTGACCCTTTCCTTTTATGGACTTCTACCATGCCCTTAGTCTCTTGACTTTATTCATAGTTTTCTTGTCTTATGTTCATCCCTTTGACTTTAGCAATAATCCTTGGACAATCCTCAACCTCATGACCAACAACCTTACAACAAAGGCAAATAAGGCCTACCTCAGGACATTCCTTATAAAGTTGTCCTGACCTTCTGCAATTATAACACAAAATCAATCCTCTTTTTCTTTTAAATGTTCCCCAACCTTTTTTGTACTGTGCACTTCCCCTAGGATCATAGTGTTGGACCTGCAATCTGCAAAAAAAAATGTATGGGTTCCCGCATCCACTTATTAGTCCAAAAACTCTTTATATGCATAGGAATAACATATCTTTCTTCATTTCCATCAACTCTTTCTTTCAACTGCACCCTAGCTTTAGACTAGGAAGAAATCTATTAAACATACTTAAGTTCATACTTTTAAAACAAAAAATTTCACTTTTCCTTCTCTTACCAAAGCACAAATCTTTCTTATTTTAGGATCTTACCTCTTTTCTTCGGATCAACTTACCTCCTTGGCACAAATATTCACAAGTCAAGTAGAGTATTTCACTTCAGCAACAGATCTACACACAAAGCATCTCTTTTTCTTTACTTCAGTTCCCAACAATCACAGTTCCAGGTCCCATCAACGGAACCATTTTTTGGCATAGGGGTAGACCCAGGGTTCAATGCTTAACAATTCACCAACAAAACCCCGACTACTGGCCCTTTCAGAAACACCAATGTGCAGGTAAAGCCTCACCCGAGGTAGAAGTAGGGGGGTTACAAGATGTAGGTTTCTGTAATCAAGTTGGGACACATATATGTGATAATAACACTTTGCATAATATTATGTTAATCCTTAGAAAGTGATATGTATTAGTTTATTAACCCTATTAACATTGCATAACATAATCAAATATAGATATAGCGTAGTAACTACAAAATATTATGCACCTTAAGCACTTAGCACTTAGCACTGTGAATCAAATTTAACATTTTAACATAAGAAAAGCATTTAAGCAACATGTACATATCCATTACACATCCTAATCAATCACTAAGTTGATTCATAACATAAATAAAACAACACAAATATACGTGGTTCACCCTAGGGTGGGGATACATCCACAAACTTCTTCACCTCTTTATTATTCGCCAAGATCTTACATTCATTCACTCCTATGCACTAAGACACAGAGTCAATCTTCGCACCAAACAAGAGATCTACGCACTGAGAACCAGATCCTCCATCCAAAACTAGGTCAAATGCGCATAGCCAAAATCCTATATCACAACATTTGCACCTACAAAATCATAGTCACATACATTCCTTTGCACAAAGAAACTTGAACTATTTTCACTTCGCTAGATACTTCAAAAATACATTCTTCTTTATTTATATTTTATAACCCCTTATAATAAGGGCTAATCATGGGGAAACCCCATGGGCCAACATCCCATAAACTTGTTACAAAAACCCTAGAGGACCCTTTATTGGGTCAACTTAACCCTAAAAATCGATGAGATCCACGATCTTAGCTCTGCCTGGGCACTCCTTCTTCGACCAACGTGTCAAATTCCAAAAGTGGTTCAACGTTGACAAAATTTTCCCCAAAACTTGGTCGAGGGCCAACAAGTATATCAGTTGAATGACAGTTACTGTGTGTGAGACCCTACTCTACTCCAATGATTCCTATGGATATGAATTTTGGAATGACAATTTTATTTTATTACTTATAATCACATACCTAGAAGTTATAATTATGTACCTGATGGCTATGCTAATTATGTTTTAGATTGTCTTTTGTCACATAACTAAATTAAAGAAAACACATTCACATTGTAACATATATAATTAAATCCGAAGACCAATGTTTTTTATATTTTATCTCTCCAAAAATATGGTGTCATAGTACAAAATGGGGCTCACATGCTCAAAATACATATATGGCTAGTATATACAATAACCACAACATCTACTCCTGTGGCACCGAATGCGTATCATGGTATCATACTAAAAAATTTGTAAGACACTGGAAGAGTCGCACCTATTGTTCCAGAGTCTGTACTTAAGGCTTAGAAGTACAGTGTCTAGGCATCTGAAAGTGAGTAAGGGGTAGAGAAGGAAGAAATGTCAACCTTCGGCAAGGGAATCTAGGGTTGATTTCTAGGTTGTTGTCTAGCTTCCAACTGTTCCTGGATGTTTATGTCCCTTTCAATCGCTACCCATGAACATTCCAGTTCGACCCGGGTAGTGGCTATTTTAAGAATAGTATCAAAAAGATTCAAGGCAATATGTGTTTGATCTGATAGTTCGGGTTCAATATTAGGCTGTCTTGTCACAAGGACTGTCATAGAGAAACAAAATAATAAGAAAATCTCAATACTTTTTAGATGTTGTCTCGATTTCGGTTGTATAAAGGAGAGTTTATAGCTCTGGTAGTGAAAACAGAGTGCAAACCAAAGGCCCTTTCCCCTAACTAAGTTATATTTTAATAAATGTGTGTGAGGTGTAAGAAAACATTAAGTTGTCTATCATGTAAGGCTCCTATCAAGGGAGAATCTCACTTATAAATAGAAGAAGGAAAAGATAAAGAAATAATCTGATGAAGCATAAAATATATATAGAAATCTAAAATGTTCACTGGTCTTATACCTGCTGAAAGCCGGTACAGAGGAAAAATGGTAAACAATATAGAAAACTAAAATTTATTCACTATAGTAGAGGTTGTACTAAATTATAGCGAAACATTCATCAGATACATATATGAAATGAAATGAAATATGAAATATAAGGAAACAACCTCATAACACAGTCGTGACGAAATCGAGAATCTTCAGATTTGCTTTATATTAACTCTCAATGGAGAAAAATCTCTATTACAATCGACCCAAAAAGGTCCAGCCCCATTTTCTTCTTTCTATTGTATATTTATACAAATTTACATATGATGGAATCCCAATCGTTCCAGGATTTTCAGTTACAATGAGAAGAAGGTCAATCATTTCATTTCTTTATCCTATGTCTTCATTTGGTACCAGAAGCCTTCCCTCTCGCATGCTCGGTACAAGTGACACATTTTTCCACCAACCGAGATATCAACCTTGAAGGTTCCGCTTGACAATTGGCCTCAAAAATGTAAGAATCTCTGACTAATTATGACAACCTTTCTTCCATTTGTCGGTCTAGGGTGTCAATAGTGCACAATTGCACACTTGGTTTAATAATCCATTTATCTATTTGAACTATGTCTGCCAGAGTTACTTGTGAGACTTCGGTCGAATCTCCTTCTTCTTTCTCATTGATATCAAATGAGAGTTTCGCCATATTCATTTGGCTCAACATCTCAGCATTACTCTCGCTATCAATGACTAACAGATTTCCATCTATAGAACCGAAATCCTCTTCACAGGATTTTCTTACCTTCTTATCTTGCAATTTTCCTTTAGATATGCGTTCCCATTCTTTCAACAAAATATTACCTCGGGTCTGTTTCAAAATGGAAAACTTAGAACTTTTTCCCGATTCCCTATTTGTTGTAGCTATTACAGCCTCTTGAAATGCGACCCAAGCTACTCCATCTTCTCTCTCTCTGACAGATAAGTTTTCTAATACTTGATCAATAAGCAGACAATTGTCCCGAATCGTCTCTACCTTCGAAAGTAAACTTCGCTGGGCTATAGAAACCCTGCTCCAAATCTCCATAGCCTAGGACTAGAATATCCTGATATTTATAACTTGGCTTTTGTCGAGCTCTAACCTAACCTATAGCCGCCTTATCAAGTCTCTTTGTTGGACTACCTGTATTTGACTGGTCTAAGCTACTAGCTCTACTTGTTCGATCTTAGCTTTGAGCATCTCAATTTCCTTTTTATCGGCCATCCTTGCTTGTTCTATTCCTGTGTTTGCCTGGTCTTTAGCAGCTTCTTCTGCTATGGCTAGTTTAGTTTCTAAGTTTTGATGAGGCGATTTTTTCACTTCAGCTAATTTTTCAAAACCCCGACTGAAAATTGGTTTGTTGTAGCATACGCCCCTAATGTTTCGACTATTTCTGTCGCGGATTCTTCCTTATTCATATCTTTCCCATCTGTTAACACCTTAAATTTCTTGGCCGTTGATCCTACTTCTTGATAGAATTCTCTTTTTACCACAACTTTTCTCTTCTTATCAAAAAAGAACTCATTTGGAGGGAGCTCTTCCATCCTTATAGGTCTCAATTCTTCATTGAAAATCCACCCTGCATCTATGTTCCCTTGAGTTGACTGTAAGGGAGTAATGGAGGCAATGGGATCTCCGATTTGCTTAACTGACTCGCCTGGAGTGGTAACTGGAGTTTTCTTTTTCGACGGATCGGGAGTTTTCATTTCTGGTTTCGGACTCCCAGTTTTCTCTCCCCTGTCCTGGTGTTTTTCTTGTCTGGGTGCTGTATCTTTGGAGCCTTCAGCTTCTTTTTGCTGCACCTCTGTTGTTATTGGATTCTCACCCTGCAATACTAGGGGAAGACAACTACGTTGATGTTCTTGGAATTTTAAAACATCGGCCCTCTCTTCAGGTGCCAAGGCTTGTATCCAAGCCAAAACCTCGGCATAAGATCTCGTGCCTCGGAAAATGTCATCCGAGGGTGAATTTTCATGTTTGAACCTTTTAAGCCCGCAACTAGCTAAGTGATTACTTATGACCCTCCATGGATCGTGCTTTTTGAATTCGACATGAACCAATTTCAGGTCCTCCAGGGCTGTTGCCTCAGCTTTAGCATGCCCAAAATCTAACAAAGAATAGGAACTTAAATGAATAGGAAAAGGTGGCCATACCTTCTTAGAATATCCCTTAATCTCCTTGCTTACACCATCGATTACAGTTTTTCTAGAAATCTCACGGAAAGCCAGCCTATTGGGTATGAATAAAGGCAAGGAATTTGGAGGAATAGAAACGCTGAAAACCCTAAGATATGAAAATTCTGCTTCCACGTACTAGACGGCTATACTATTCAAATTTATCCCGATACGGTCTGAGATCCTGGGTGGTGGGTGGCCGAAGATAGTGACATGTGGTGGTACCATCACCCAGTTAAATATTTCACACACAAAATCTAAGGCTTTGTCTTCCCACAACTTTGAATGGTAGATGTGGATGGGCTCAGCCTCCGATGGAGTCCAGCTCCAACTCATCAAGGGAAAAGGTGTCAGAAAACACATGGTATCCATGATATACATGGACATCAATAATGAAGCAATCTTTCCGCTCTCCCTCTGCGCTCGATACTCTGTAACTCGACTGGTCAAACTATAAGACAGTAGTTTATCCCAGTCGAAGGAACAACCTTCAACGACTGTGTGAATTAGAGGCACCCACTGAAGTAAAAAATGTGTGGTGTCCTCTCTCGAATATAATCTGCATGTCATCATAGAGATATATTTGAATTGTGGTTCCAGAGAAGCTATTGAATATATACCATTACTGTCTGCCCTGAACTTCACAGGGTTTGTGTTATCACTAAAATTTCGTCCGCACATGGCGACAAGAACTCAACATCGTCAAACAGTAATGAAGTCATTCATGGCACTGAATTAATTTCACAACATTCCAAAAAGGTCAAAAACTATACAAAGTAGTGCAAAAATTGAAGAGTTCTTTATAGATGTTAGGCGCGCGCACGCATGCGCGGAACAAGAATGTACCATGCACGCATACGCGCACGATGCGCGGCTGTTGGCGCAAAAACCTGCGCACCTGCTAAACGGTGCATTTATTGAATTGGTCGGCCTCCCAACCACTTATGGATCAGCTCCCAAGCCGATTTGACCCTCAAATCTGAGATGAATCCGCATGGTAGGCTGGTCAAAGACCTAATAAAGCCCTAAAGAGCCTCTTTTCACACTACAAAGGAGTTACACAATAACCCAATGCAATGCTATAAAAAGCCATGAAGAAACCTCATTTTCTCAAGGAATTTTATGTAATGTTATGCTGCTTATATTGTTTTAAGGACTCACTCCTTGACAATAGCACATTGGCAGCATTTCATTGAGCAATCCACCTCTCCATTGAGTGGATTTGCAAAGGAGTTCTTTCACCATCATTTTCATTTTTTCTTGTTGTAAGGAGAGCAAGATTGTGAGGGTCCAAGAGCCTTCCTTTGGAGGAAGAAGGGACTCATAGTCCCCTTTCTTCATTGTGCTTTGATTTCATCAATAGATAAGCCTAAAAACATTGGTGACATTGGTCTTTTTGTCTTTGTTATCTCTATATTTCCATGCTTTTAATTTTATTTTGTATTTGTTTAATTCTTGCTTATAGTTTTGTCTTTTTTTTTTCTCTAACTCTTTCCTCTACAACTGTCATGCTCAGCAAGACCCAACTGGGCATGTAAGCACCTCTTATTTGATCACCAAGGTGACGAAAAGGGTGCAAATATATTGGCGACCATACTGGGGATTAGGTCTCAATTCCTTCCTCATTTGGGTTTATTCTGCTCTTTTTTCAGTTTAATTAACTTGCAGGTACACCAAACGGCCTAGGCCGACCTGCCAACCATCCAATTCAAGGGATAATTGATAGAAAACCATCCGAATTTTATTTCTCGGCCGTTTGCCATAGGTGCACGGGTATTCCACCCCACATATGCGCATCGTGCATGCATGCGCTTAATCAACAACCATTCTCTGCGCGCATGCACTTTTTGTCTCAACTATGTTCGCGCGCCTGCGCTCTGTACGCCTCTGTCTGCACTAGGGGCTGCGCATTTGAGTAAAATTTCACATTGTAAGTTGATTGGGATGTGGGGAAGGCCATTTTCCCTCTTCAAATGATGTTAAGCATGCTCTAAATACTGCACCACACTTAGTCCTCTCATCATATAAAGGGGTTAGCCAAACACACATAGGCACTTAGGAGGATAAAAATCAATTTCCCTTATTTTCTTTTTGCCACATGGGTGGCCTGTTTTGACTAATAATCTAAGGTGGAAATCAATTTTAATCACATTTAAACTTACATTGGGACTTGGGAATTGAAGTAACAATCGTTGAGTATGCTCTTCTCTCGCGCCTCCAAGCGATCTTGAGAAACAGAAAAGGATTGTGAAAAACAATCTCATCTCCCTTAACAAAAGTTTTAAACCTTTAAGAGAGGACAATGGCCCTTTTGGGACCCCTCTTAGCTTCATTTTTCAAACACATTTTAAACTTGTAATGGGCCCATACATGCCCACATGCTACAAAGATAGAATAGTGGTTGAAATTTTGCTTTCTTAGATCAAAACACTAGGAGAGTTTAAAGGTTTGTAATGGGCCCATACATGCCCACATGTTCAATCTAGGATAGTTTCATGCTTTTTTTATATTATCTCACAATAGGGAGTTAAAGGATAGTAACAGACCCACATGCCCACATGCTAGCTTCCTAGGGATTTTGAATTCCGCAAGGTTGTACCAAAGACATCTAGCTAATTAGGTAATCAAACTCTTGTAAGGACCAAGCGAAGTCCACATGCAACAAGGTGACATCTAATTAACTAAAAATTGGTGCACTTTCACTCACACACAAAAGTCACTTTGCACTCACATAGCTTCTTCTCGAAACGTGGAGGTCCAAGTAAGTTTCCTCCAAAGGGATTCCGAAAACACCCCATCTTTTCTTGATAAGACTATCCACTCCCATTGTTAATCAAACGAGGTTGGTTTTCACCCCTAACCTCACAAAACAACTTCATCTAAAATCTTTCTAAAAACTCACTAAGTTTTCCTCCACAGGAGGTGCCAAAAGAAATTTTTTTAGTCTAGGTAGGATTTCGGGGATAGGCATCCAAATAACTCCCCGTTATCTGGTTCTCACATTGATAAAACATAGAGGTTGTCAAATAGGGAACTTGAAATCCTCCAAGTCAAGTGTTCCAATCACCATAAGGTAGGGAGATACCCGTGAAGGGTTGAAGGCCGAGATCTGGTTGTTCTGTGCGTCCCCCCTTGAGGCACCCACCTCTTGGATAGGATCCATCCCGTGACCCATTTCTTAGGCCGAAAATCTAAATGTCGCACTTTGACCGAGGTACCTAGTGACCAACTTTAGGACATCTACACAGGTGGCAATTGTGGGCTACAATTGCACCTTGATTGGATTTTTTGTGGCTATTGGGAAGTATCACCAGTTCTTTCGGGATATGCCCCCTCTACCCCTCATTATAACCAATTATTTACTCCTTCACTAGTTTCTCTTCCGGTGACTTCAGACCCCACTGTTGAGTACTATTGGAAGGTCCAGTGCTATTTGAGAGGAAGGACGTTACGTCTTCTAGGACACGAGCATTTGCTTTCTTTTGATGCCCCCACACAGACAAAACCCACTTGCCCATATATATGCTTCTTTCTCATTTTATGTATGATGCACATCTGATTACAGTTTGATTTGGATATATATATATTGTGTAAACATTTAATGCAAAGGTTCTTGTTTCTATATTTCTCTCACCATTTGTTGCACACATTCACACAGTTAGTCTGACATCATAGGGGAACCACAAAACCCCCGTCGTTCACGACGCTTACTCAATCTCCCTCCTATCTTAGGGGGAGTATCTAGTCGTGCCCACTCATCGGCACCTCCTTCACACACTCCTATGAGTGCTACTATCTTAGGATCAGCTTTGCTTGGTTCTACATTACTCGGGTCAACTTCCCAAGGTCATCAGTTCACTCACTCTCCTTTACATGGAAGCGGGGGACCCACTTCCTCTCAAGGAGGGAGCACCAACCCACCTAGTCCCCATCAAGGGTTAGGTTCACAACACACTATGGCTGGAGCTAACCCTCCCACCCCACTACAAATGCCATATTTGGCCTCTCTCAACATATCGGATCTCACCAAACTCACCAATGATCCTATATTGCATGACGCCACATGGCCTGCAATGCCAAGAAAACTTCCTTCAGACATACCAAAGTTTGAAGGAAAGGCGGGGGATGACCCCGCCAACCATGTCATGAACTTTCATCTATGGTGCTCTTCCAATAGCATTATGGATGATTCCATCAGACTATGATTATTTCAACACACACTCACTGGCCCCTCGACCAAACGGTATGTCGAAGAAAAATCAAGGTCCCATACGACCTTTGAGTCATTGTCCAAAGCATTCTTGACCTTCTTCCAGTTACCCATCTGCCACGACAATGGTCTTAAACTACTGTCTAACTTCAAAAAGACCTCAGCCACACATATCGCTGACCACATTCATGAGTGGCGTAGGCGACGTAGTTTGTGTAAAGCAGAAACCATCAAGCAACAATGTCTCGACTGGTTTCTTAGATCACTTGTCTCTCTCCTTCGAAAGAATGTAGCTTCCACCTTCCCTCAATCCGAAGAGGAATCCATCAGTAAGGCCCAACAATATGACCTCATCTATGCACAGTCAAGGAACTTATACATGATACTTCCTGATCTTCCAAAACCTGTGCCATTTGGCCAAGACAAACCTGGGATGTCTCACTCAGTAGACGGACTGATAGGTGCCACCACACACCATGGTCCACAACCCCAACCACCACCGATGTATGGAACACCTCAATACCCGTCAGCATATGGGGGCACTCCTTATCACCCCCCACCCCCTTATCCACAACCATACCCTATTGCTATACCTCCACCCATCAGTGGACCACCATCGACACCTCCCATACATCCACCTATTCCCACAAATAGTGGTACTCCCTCAACATCAGCTTATAGTACTAGTGAAAGCACTACACCTTCCTATGTACCTTATGGATCGGTACCACCACAAAATCCATACTTCCCATTTCCTGGTCCTCAACAACCCATGGCTCCCCCACATCCACATGCAGGGGTAAACTTTGTTCAACCTTCTGCTGCTCAACAATACCAAAATTTTGAATAGTTGAATACAGTGAACCCAACTCATCCATCGAACAATACCAAAAAGAAAGGACAGAACAGGAATAACAGAAACCCCGGTCAAGGCGGGAATCAACCCCCACAGCACCAACCACCTGGGGGAAACCAGAACCAGGGGAACCAAAACCCCCAAGGGGGCAATAATAACAAACACCAAGGGAGAAATAATGTCAAAAACATCTTCCCTTGTGCCCTTTGTGGTGAGTTCGGTGATTACACTCACCATTGCCCCCAGATCGCTGATTTCAAACGGCTAAAAGATTCTGGTAGTCTCCCCCATTCTCCTGCACAAACCACCCCTCAGCAGGCACCACAACAATACGTGCAACAACCCCCGCCCTCCATGCTGCAAAATCCTATTCCACATCAAGGTGTGATAAACACCCAACAAGATACACAACATCCCCCACCTCAGATGGGACAATATCACAACCCCAACAATCCAATAGAGTGTACAATTCTCCTCACCAGTGAGGAAGAAATCCTTCTGCAAACGCGTAATCGTCATTATCATACACCCGCTGAGTCTACTCCCATATCTCCAGAAACAAACCCTACACCAACGGGACCCCCGTTGATGATCCCTCGCCCTTCCGCCAAACCACCACTACACATCCCTCGCATCCCTTTGCGCAGGAATGTCCACAACCCACAGGCTAGGGCAGCTCATAACTATAGCTTGGTAGATGACTTAGCACAATCCCCAGCTGCCATGTTAGTCTTCGAAGTTCTCCAGACTTGTCCTACGCAGCATAAATATTTACTTTCCACCTTGGGGGCAGTCGACCCCGCAGATACTCGACTCATCACCTTTGATCTTGATAGTGGAGAACCTCGTCTTCCTACCTTGATCGCTTTTCAAATACCAGTGAAAATACAGAACATCACAGTTCATCGATGTATCATCGATGAAGGTGCATCTACATGCATCATGTCCAAATCAATATGTCAGAAACTTGGTTCCCTGGAACTCATGCCCTCTGCCATCACATTATGAGCTTATGATGGATGACCATCCTCTCTTGAAGGGCTCTTCCAAAATGTCCCTGTTGAACTCGGGGGCAAGACTATTCTCATTGATATTGAAGTTATCGACACCCCACTCGATTATAACATCCTGTTCGGCCGTAGCTACATGTACGCTATGAAGGCAGTGGCATCTTCTATCTTTTGGACAATGATGGTCCCCCACAATGGGAAGATCATGACCATCAACCAAGTCTCACATTATGAGCCTAACCCATCTGCCAACCTCAATAACATTCTTCCTCTCATCCACACCAACCAAGATGCCTACCCACTCGTTGAGATGGGTCCAGGGATTTTCAAAGATCCATCCTTGTTGGGGACATACCACGGAGCACCACCACTCCTTCATCCTCCTAACCAGGTATGCGTCATATCATATAAAGAACCTCACACGGAGGATGCTCTTCCTCCTCAGGAGGCTTCATTCATTCCTGATGTCTCAATAGTCGCAAAACCACTCCAGCCGGAGCCTCTTGTGCACTCGTTGACCTCAACAGTCCCCAAGATTACATCCCCTCAAGGGAATAATCCCGTCTGGGAGACACTTCCCCAACCCCTCACCCAAATTCCCTCCTTTTACCCTCCACCAGGTATTGAAGCTTTTCAGGTAGCCGCAACGCTCACACTACCAAATATGGTGTTAGCAATCCTAGTTTGGTATTTACACCCACCAGAGATGGTCCCTCAACCATCCCTTTCCCCACAGGAAGGACTTCCCATGACAATTCTTGTCCTTACCCCCACTACTCCCATACTCACTAACCCCCCTGCTACAGCTGGGGGCAGGAGAAAGAAGAAAGATCCCACCACTCCACGTCCTCCATGCATCCCACCACTTTGCGCATTATGTGAGAAAGAGGGACACCAAACTAACAATTGTCCATCACTACCTGAATTATAGAATTTAATCCCTCCCAATCAAACTTCCACAACACCCGTCACTACTGCTAATACCACCAACCCTTCCAGTAGTAAAGGGTTGAGGACTAAATATGCTTGCGCTATCTGTTCAGAGTATGGCCATTACACTCATCATTTCCCAGCACTGCCACGCTTTCGGCAGACATTGGCCGCCGTGCGCCAGAACTTCCAGAAAAACCCCCACCCTGCTACGTCCTCTTCAACAAATATCACTGACATTCACTATGTCACTACTTCAGTCAATGAACGTATGAGATGCCCTTTCTCTCTCTGTGATTCAGTATCTCATTTTACATACCAGTGTCCTATGATCCTTGTATATAGGCAACGTCAATTGGCCCTGCTTCACCAACCTGCAGAGGCGATACTTGACATTACCCCGTCACTTGAGGATCTTCATGTCACTTCTCCCGAACTCGAGGCACTCCCAATGCCTCCATGGTTCTTAAACGACATCTCTGAGGATTTACCCCGCAATCCCCCAAACTCTCCTGCTAATTCCCCTACGAAGACTCTCCACCCAACCACCATGGGTACCCCTCAGTACTTCAATATATGGTTCATGTCGAGTGAACCCTCACCATATGCTCGCACTGCTCCCCTTACTTCTCCATTAGGGGGCAATCACACTAGCACTGAGATCACTCCTCACGACCCCTTGTATTCCCAGTGTTTCCAATATGACGAGGAAATACTCAAAGAGCTAAACCACCCAGACTCACCCAGGGATGCACTACATCACCGCGCACTCTTCTCTCCATAAGAAGCCCTCATGCCTCCTAACCAAAACCCCATTTACACAATCAAAACCAAAGATTTTATCCCATCCGAGCCTATCGATTGGTTCAACAATCCCATTCCTTCCCCTGATGCATTTGAAGAAGGCAACATGGCCAACATTTCCCCCACCATCAAAATCGATATTTCCATTAAAAATGACATCGTCGAAGAAATCACCATTGGAGCTGCTTGCACTCCTCAGGAAATCGCCGCATATAAAGCCCTCTTCCAAGAATACAGGGATATTTTTGCTTGGTCATACACGGAAATGCCTGGCCTCAATCCCTCTATTGTTGAACATCGCATCGACACCTGGCCCAACATCACATTAGTTCGCCAAAAACAGCGACCGCTACACCCAACCAAAGTTGCGGCTATCAAAGCCAAAATTGACAAATTACGCATTGCCAGGTTTATTTACCCCATCGCTTATACCTCATGGGTTTCCAACCCTGTACCCATAAAAAAAAAACAGGGCACTATCCGCATTTGCACAGAATTTCACGATCTCAATAACACATGTCTCAAAGACAACTTTCCAACGCCATTCATCGATCAAATTGTCGATGACTGTGCTGGCCACGAGGCTCTTTCCTTTATGGATGGATTCTCTGGCTATAACCAAATCCAAATCCACCCGGCCGATCAGTATAAAACTGCATTCATTACCCCATGGGGTACCTTTGCATATCGTCTCATGCCTTTCGGCTTAAAAAATGTTGGCGCAACTTTCCAGCGGGCAATGACATACATATTCCATGATTTGGCTAAAATCATCCTCACCTACTTGGACGATCTTACAGCTCTATCCAAGAAACGCACCCAGCATCTCGATGATTTACGAATCATTTTTCAACGGTGTCGACAGTACAACATTCGCTTGAATCCTCTCAAGTGTGTGTTCTGTGTCACCGCAGGGCGCCTCCTCAGGTTTATTGTTTCCCAACGTGGTATTACCGTGGACCCCCTCAAAGTCCAAGATATCACCGAAATTCCACCTCCTCGGAATTTACGGCAACTTCCGAGTCTACAGGGAAAAGCTAACTTTCTCAGACGCTTTGTTCCTGATTACACCATACGCACACATGGTTTCCTTCGCTTACTACGTCACGACATCCCATTTCACTGGGACGACCATGCCCAACAGTCATTTGACGATCTGAAAGCAGCGCTTTCAAATGCACCCTTAATTAGTGCACCTGATTATAATCGCGACTACATCCTCTACGTATCAGCATCAACTGTATCAGTAGCCGGCATCCTTGTCTAGCTTAGAGATGACAATCGTGAACACGTCATTTACTACATTAGTAAGAACCTCTCAAGACCACCCTTAAAGTATAAACACAAAGAGAAGCTTTCTCTTGCAATTGTCCTTGCAGTCCAAAAACTGCGCCATTACATTCTGCTTCGCACCACAAAGGTCGTCACAGATTCCAACCCTATGCAGGACTTGCTCAGCCGTCGACAAGTTAACGGAAAATTCGCTCAATGGATCGTTATCCTTCAGGAGTATGACCTCAAGTTCTCAACACCTAAGAGTAAGAAGGACCTCGTTCTCGCCGAACTTGTCACGACCCTTCCCTCTGACACCACTAGTGCCCCCGTCAACACCGACTTTCTGGATGAACATCTCTTTTACATCGCTTCAGATGATCCTTGGTATGGCAACCTTCTCGTCTACCTACGAACTCAAAAGTTTGGTAACCACCTTTCACGAGATGATCGTCGCCATATTCGCCATCAGGCCCCCCACTATCTCCTCATTGGAGACATCCTATACCGGCGGGGCATCGACACCATTCTTCATCGATGCCTGACTATTGACGAGGCCGACAGAGTTTTAAAAGACTGCTAGAGTGGCGCATGTGGGGGCCATGTTTCAGGTATATCCACGGCTGAAAAGATTATCCGAGCTAGTTACTTTTGGCCTACCTTGTTTCACGATTGCATTCACGCCGTGAAACGTTGTGAGCAATGTCAGCTCTATGCCAACAAAGCCTGGGCACCCCCCACCCTTCTTCACTGTGTCATTACAGTCGGCCCCTTTTGTAAATGGGGCATCGAATTTATGACTTGTAATCCCCCCTCCAGCAATGGTCACAAATACATTGTTGTCGCCGTTGATTACTTCACCAAATGGGCTGAAGCTATGCCCACTTTCAACAATACCGCTGACACTGTAGTGCATTTTTTCTTTAATCACGTCATATCCCGTTTTGGCGTACCACTCCAACTCGTTTCCGATCATGGGAAACACTTCGAGAATGAGATCTTTGTCAAACTCTCATCTCAGTTAGGCTTCTCTCACGAGTTTGCCTCACCATATTACCCTCAGTCAAACGGACAGGTCGAGGCAGTGAACAAAGTCCTCAAGACCATGTTACAGTGCACGGTTAATAAACATAAAACCAATTGGCATCATATGTTATTTTCCATGCTATGGGCTTATCGAACGGCGGTGAAAATCTCTACTGGTTTCACACCATTCCATTTAGTCCATGGGGTCGAGGCAACTCTTCCCATCGAGTGCAAAATTCCCACCTTACGCACCGCAATTGAGCTATTACCTGACACTGCTCCAATGGAGAAGCGCTTGCTGAACTTGGAGTCACTAGATGAAGATCGTCAATATTCCTTATAGAACAACGAGGCAGCTAAAAAACGATCCAAAGATACCTTTGATCGCCATGTCAACCTTCGATAATTTCATGAAGGCGACCTCATCCTGGCTTATGATATCGCTCATGATACCTTTGGCCACGGCAAGTTTGAATCACTTTGGCGTGGCCCTTACATCATCCAACATTGCCTCACCAAAGGCGCATATATCTTGGCCTCCCCCGAAGGCCTCTCTCTCAAGGAACCCATCAATGGGTTATATCTCAAGAATTTTTATGCTTAAATGTAGTCATTCTACTTTAAGTTATTTCTTTTTTCTAGCGTTTTTAATCTTTTTTCCCTCCCCCTCATCTAAACTATCATTTGTGCTATTGACAGATGCTTCCTCCGCCAGCCTACCACATCAGTTATGTCGACGGCGCCAGCCGTTGGATGCAAAATCTCGCTTCGGCTGCTTGGGCTCTCTACACCCCCTCACATGAAAAGCTACACTCAAGCGGCATATGTTTGGGGCCAGCAACCAACAACCAAGCTGAATACACTACTGTCATTGGCCTCCTGGCCGACGCTCAGTGTCATCATATTCGTCACCTTAGCGTCTTCCTTAACTCTCAACTAGTCGCTCTCCAACTCAACAATGTATACCGTGTACACGATCCATGCCTCTTTTGCAAATACCTGCAGGTTAGGCTTTTATCTTGACATTTTGATTCCATTACATTTACACACATTCCAAGACAATTGAATCAAACAAATGAAATAGCTAACATGGTGTTAGATTGGCATATATCACATCAAGCTACACATACATAAACAGCTCACAAATCCTGTCACAGCATATAGATAGAATATACATCATCATAATCATCAACAGAAAACACATGTAGACAACAAAAGGATCTCAAAATATGTATACTCATATATATATAAAGGCCCATCAGGCCATCCGAATGTTTACATATAAAAATACACATATCTGCAGGCCAGCACAGCACCTCGGTACAAAAATCGGCTCACCAGCCTATATATAGTGAAAACATATACATCATGGTGCCTCTATAGCACCACCACCCACTCCTCCCTCAGGAGGAGGCGGTGGCCCACCCCCACCTGCCCCAGGCGGTGGTGGACCACCCACAGGACCCTCCTGCCCTGGTGGCAGGCATCCACTCGTCATCGCATCAAGCACTACTGCTCACCGCACTATGGACCGCCATGGTGGTGGCACCCCCCCACACTGATCTAGGAAACTCTCATCCTAGATACGTGTCCATAGGTCCTCAGGCACATCCTACAATACCGTCTCCAGACGACGACGTATATCATCAAAGTCCACTCTGGCTGCTGCCGGAGGAGCATGTGATGGCCCCGCACCAGGGTCATCGAACCGGTGCCACCTCGCTTCCCTCTCGGGCTCTACTGGTCACCCCGTGACATCCTCCCGCCACCACCTCTCTCCCTACAATCTTCCCTCCAGGTCTCGTCGAGCTAACACGCTGCATCTCCACCTCACGCCCGCGAGGTGCCACATCTGCACATGCACAAAACAACCAACAACAGATAGTATCAGCATCTATATCATATACATATGGACTGATATCTCAAAAGACAACATAAATAAAAAACATACACAATACTAAACGTACCTCGATGGTCAAAAACCTCCCCTGGAGGCAGCACCATGTCTGGGTCACCCCGGAAGTCAACTCCAGCATAGGGGTACCGAAGTACTACCTGTGGCATTTGCCGCCATATCTGTGCTGCCTCTGCTAAAAAGAAGTGGCCACCTTCGCCACCACCGTGGTGAACCAAAACTGTCGAACACCACCTCAGTTGCGGCTCTCGTGCCCCTGACATCTCCAGCAGAACCCTCGGGCGCAGCATCGGCACCCTCTCCAAAAACCAGGCTACTAGGATAGACCCATATGCAAACTCTCCTGCACCTGTGGACCGACAATGGTCCAACTGCGCTATCATCCGCGCATGTAGCATCAACCCCCATACGAACCGCTCACCGCCCACCACCCTCTCCAGCACCAACAGCTGGCCACCACTAATCCACTGGGTCGCAAGTGACCCATATATACGCAGAATCATCACCGCTATACAACGATGAGCTAGGGAATCAATAGCGTTGATGCTCACCACGGTCCCAGACATAAAGTCCCGGCCTGAGCAATATCACATGACAATCGTAGCAAGGGCGGTATCCCTCAATAGCACAGGCTCTGCCGATAGGGGCGTTCCTCAAAAGGGAAGCCCAGTCAAAAAATACACATCCTCCACTGCAGTGAAGGGGATCTGCTCTCCTCGCACGAGGAAGCAGTGCAGCTCCGGACTCCACATCTGGAGCAGGAGCTGAAGTAAATACTCTTGTTCCCGTATCAATGGGCACTCAAAGAACTCTAGCAACCCACATGTTGCTAAAGTCGCTCGCACGCCAGGCCCCTCAATGGCCACAGCATCTTGCAACTGGGCCCAGTTGCGCTCTCGCCACCGCACTGGCATTGTCACTACTGGCCACTTGCAAACAACACAGAGTCCTATATCATCTCAGACAACCCTCAACAGCATAAAAAAAAGAGACTCGTTTTTTCCCTTCAACCTTGCCTCCTAGGTGCGGTTTTTATTCCCACAGGCGTGCACACATGCGCGCCTGTTCAGTACACAGGCGCGCACACATGCACGCCTGTACGCCGGACAGGTGCACCTCAATGCGTGCCTGTTTGATTCATAGGCGTGCTCTTAAGAGCACCTGTTTGCCTCATAGGCGCGCTCTTAAGTGTGCCTATCTACCATACAGGCGTGCACTGATGCGCTCCTGTCCAATCTATAGGTGCGCATTGATGCGCGCCTGTTCAACACATAGGCGCGCCTTGAGGGCACGCCTTAAATTCCCCTTACCGCGCATACATGCACGTATATTCGGGGTACAGGAACGCACGTATGCACGCCTTTCTCTGAATCTCCCGCGCATGTGGGCCCACACCCCATAAAAATCCCCTAAAAACCCTTGTATGGCCCTCCGTACAAACCCTGCCCAAAAATTGAAAACTTATTTCTATGCAGGATGATCAGACCACTAACCTGATACTCGCAGAACATCGATCAGATGCCTCATCCTCCCCGAATCTCCAAATCTCCTCTGAAAACTACTCGTCCAGTCACTATTGCAGCAGGTACAAATGAGGTGGCAATGTGGACCCTACAGCTATATATAGGCCTTTTGCCAAACTTCCAGTCACCATTCTGGGAGCCCAAGGTGTCGATTTTTCAAACCGTCTTCAGCCACGGGATCAACATCCTATCACCTACATCACCGTAGTCCCTGGGTCACTTTTCATCATGAGCCCCCGGGGTGCCTTTTTTTCATATCACGGTCAGGTACACACATGCATAGTCACAGTTATCAAATACATGCTCATATCTTAGATTCTCTTCAGATATTGTTCACCTTAGGTATTTGGTTGTCATGTGTGCAGGAACTTGATCATCATTCATCAACACCACACCTTCAGGTATATACTCAGCACTGGCATGTAGTCTTTCCCACTGTATCACATTTACATTCCCAATCACACCCTCTGATATTGGCCTCTAGGATCCCCCTTTCCGGCTCTGCAGTACCTACACCTCCATTTGCACCTACGGTACTGTCACCCGGTAGCAGTCTCACCCACATGAGTTGTCCCATTCATAGCACCTTTTGGCACTTTTGACACTCATGCTGTTCATCATTACCCTTTAGGGATGGGAGTCCCGATAGTCTGTCATCATGTCGCGAATTAACCACATACTTCTTCTCCTCATTTTTCTAGCTTTCCCACACGGACTCCCCGATTATCTCTTTACGATTCTATTTTTTCACCTGCGCCTCCGTAGTATCATGAACCCTCCATTTCATCCACAATCAGTTTGCTCATCTGCGAACCTATCCTCATTTCACCTACCTCATACAGAAACTCACCAATGGGGCCCCCACCCTTCATCAGTTTCCCAAAGAAAAATCTGCCCTCCCTGGGGCACTCATTTCACACTGGGGCACCCGTTTCTGTATTTGTACATTTCTCCACAAAATTATTTGTTATTTATTGTACAAACGCCTTTTATTTCCAATCATTACATTTTCTTTGGTCATCACCATGGGTGACTTGCTTCCTTTTTGGCCACGTGCAACCCATGTCTTCCTTGGTTGGAGCATTACTTATCATCTATCCTTGCCGGCATCGTCCATATCTTCAGAGTACTCCACAGGTCACTTACCTTGACTCTCTGAATTTGTTTACCTTGTCCCACCTCTGGCACAACTTATCACCGGTCTTGTCGTCCCCCTGACACTCGACTTTGTTACACGGTTGTGGCCACTTTTTATCTCCTACATCCTCCAACCAAGGGCAGTCTTGAGTCTTCCCACTTCTTGACTTCGTCCATGTACCTCTGCCACTTCCTCACCTTAGTAGATTCCACGAAGCCCTTTGCTTCTGGGAGTCGCGTTCCCCTTTTGTTGACATCAACACAATTTTTCGGAAGGGCGACAGTATCTTGATTCTCATTCTCTATTCAATGAGAGATCTCGGATGGCACAGGGGGACACACCATTGATCCCTGCTGTCGTTGGCCCCCATAACATTTGACGCCAACACTTTCTCATGTTATGGTGGGTCTTACTTTGTGACTATTGCAGTTCTTTTTATCATTTGCCGAAGACCTCTGAACTTGGTAGGGCCATCAATGCCCGCATCATCACCGATACTTATTACCGCGATCATTGCCCATTATTTAGAGTATGTTCCTTTGCATAATTGTCTTCTGCCTTTATCATCACCGCCCCTGAAGGCGCTGCAGTTGACTACACCAACATTTCAGTCACCTTTTTTCAGAGTTACATAACACGAGCATGGGGCATGCCCGCCTCGTTTGTACACAGTTGTATATTTTACGCACCTTATGGAAGGTCGGGTTCTACTAGTTCCTTTCTCTTCCAAAGGATTTCTCTCACCGATCCTACTATTGCTCTCTCTTACAACACCATTCTCAGTAGAAGAAACATTGATGGATTTTGGCTATACATATGCTCCTAACCTCATCAATTAGGGGGCATCTGTTATCACTAAAATTTCGTCTGCACATGGCGACAAGAACTCAGCATCGTCAAATAGTAATGAAGTCATTCATGGCACTAAATTAATTTCACAGCATTCCAAAAAGGTCAAAAACTATACAAAGTAGTGCAAAAATTGAAGAGCGCTTTAGAGATGTTAGGCATGCGCGCGCATGCACAGAACATGAACGTACCATGTGTGCATACGCGCACGATGCGCGGATGTTGGCGCAAAAACCCATACACTTGCTAAATGGTGCATTTATTGAATTGGTCGGCCTCCCAACCACTTATGTATCAGCTCCCAAGCCGATTTGACCCTCAAATCTGAGATGAATCCACATGGTAGGCTGGTCAAATACCTAATAAAGCCCTAAAGAGCCTCTTTTCACACTACAAAGGAGTTACACAATAACCCAATGCAATGCTATAAAAATCCATGAAGAAGCCTCATTTTCTCAAGGAATTTCATGTAATGTTATGCTTCTTATATTGTTTTAAGGACTCACTCCTTGACAATAGCACATTGGCACCATTTCATTGAGCAATCCACCTCTCCATTGAGTGGATTTGCAAAGGAGTTCTTCTACCATCATTTTCATTTTTTCTTGTTGTAAGGAGAGCAAGATTGTGAGGGTCCAAGAGCCTTCCTTTGGAGGAAGAAGCGACTCATAGTCCCCTTTCTTCATTGTCCTTTGATTTCATCAATAGGTCAGCCTAAAAACATTGGTGACATTGGTCTTTTTGTCTTTGTTATCTCTATATTTCCATGCTTTTAATTTTAGTTTGTATTTGTTTAATTCTTTCTTATAGTTTTGTCTTTTTTTTTTCTCTAACTCTTTCCGCTACAGCTGTCATGCTCAGCAAGACCCAACTGGGCATGTAAGCACCTCTTATTTTCTCACCAAGGTGACGAAAACGGTGCAAACTGTGTGAAACCCAATATTTGATTAAACCAAACATAGCCTTGTCGTATTGCATACATTCCTTCTGTTTAAAATTCTCCAAGAATTCGGCATTATAAACAAAGTCTGACACGGCTGACAACTTGTACATAGCCTGTAATTGTTCGGGTTTGAAAGTCCCAATGGTGACCCTCTACTCATTGACGATGGTTCTGGTTAATTTTCGTATTAAAACAATGAAAATGAAAACAATGAGAAGAATATGGAGATTGTGCATATTAATTTTCGTATTAAAACAATGAAAATGCTGGCTTAGCTTAATTAATCAGGCTTTTTTTTTTTTTAAATGTTAATTAATCTTTCGGCATTCGCCTCATCGGGAGTTTTCACTTTAACCCTTTACACCTCTAAAACCTGATATTGCGACAATTAGCTTTGGTTAATACAAAGCGTAACCAGGATTAAGTGTTTAATTAATTACGTTTTTATTTATATCGCGAATTCGTGACTTAGGGCTTTGAAGGTATAACTTTTGAGGGAAAATACCCCGAGTTGCGAATTCCCGATAGAGCTTATCCATGGCTAAACTTTTTATCTTTAACATTAACCCGAGTTACTAAAACAAAAATCTCGTGGTTTCGGCTATCGGGCTTATAACGGTAAGACTTTTGGAGCTAGCAAACGCCGAGACACGAAATCTCGATGATGCTTAGCTACGGTTTAGAGTATTTTTACTCTTGGTAATGATCTGGGTAAAAAAAAATTTAAAACTAGTTCGTCGTTTTGCCCCTCAAGACTTGTAAACTATGTGATCTATAACTCCCGACATGCGACATCCTGAGGTAAAAAGGAGAGACTCGTTTAAGCAATAAAAAAAATAAAAAGAAGAAAATCTTACCTTAAGAGTATGATAACCGTCGCTGTTTGCATGATGAGACTTCTGAGATTTTGGGAAAAGTAAAGGAAAATATGAAAACTGGCTTTCGACTTCAAGCATTAAGATATGAAATTTTAAACAAGCTAAAAAAACAAAGGCGGCTCCAACAACACCCATGCAAGGGGAACACCCACCACCTATTGCTTCATAGCCTTTGGAAAATACTCTACCTGAACCATACGAATCATGTGTGTCAAACGAGATAGGTTCCTCCCATAGGCTCAACTCCCTGGTTCCTTCGTCGATGTCTTGGGAATCCATATAGTCCTCATGGACCCACATCTGCGCAACAAAGTAATTGTCAATACTTGATACCATCCAAAAATATTTTCTTTCTTATTCTCTTTTAAAAACACAAAAAAAATGAAATATATTAAAAAAAAATTCATACCTATACCACCGTAGGAGGAATCTGGTGGTAGAGGCATAATTGTATCCCCTCTATAGTCAATCCCAGCATAGTGGTAGTTATCTATGGCTATCACTTGTCTACGCCACCATAAGAAGAACTCATCATTGTAGGGGGTTGGTACCCTACCACCTCCTAACCTCCTCATCACCTCGGTCCACCATGACATGGATGGATCATGTGGTCCACATGAATTGATATCCACTCTAGGTCTCAAACCTAGAACCCGCTCAAAGAAAAACTACACAAGATAGATGTGAATGCAAAATTCATTTTCCTCCCTTGTCTGTAGTCTCCCAGCTGGCTCTTCATGTTAGCCAGTAGTGAGGTACACTCGTCCTAAATTGTGGGTCGCAAGAACTCCACTGCATAAAACATGAGTGGCCTTGATTCCTGGTGCAATGAGGTCAACCCCGTGATCCGTGTAAGTACAAGGATGATGATATTAAAGCTCAGGTTCTCGATCGCCCTAATGGGGATTTGACTCCCTACTTTCTTTGTTCCTGCATGTAATGTTCCTGACTTGGCTAGTCTGGGAAACGTTGCTAATGTGTGTGTAGGATCAAATGTTTACAGCATATAAATGATCATACAAATAATAAACGCGACAAAAGACTGCAAGTTTGTATTATGATATCTCTGTGGATTACAAAATGGCCGAATGCGGCTGAATAACTGAGAATACTCAACTAGATCAACATACAAAGGATCTTAGACAGAATATAAATAAGCAACTGCAGCTGAATAAAATAACAACACTCGGCTAGATCAAAAGACAAAAGGATCTTAGCTGGAATACAAATAAGAAACTAAAAGATAATACCCAGAATATGGGAGCACTGCGGAATCAATTAAGAATGATGGAAGACCCGGATGATCTTCCTGGTGACTAGGGTGTGTCTTTCAACACCGAAATCAGCCAACTAGTGTCTTCCTCCTGGAATACATTGAACTATCTCTCCTGAGATGTGCCTCTTCTCCTCAATGACAAGTCATAATCTGCATAATGATGAATTAGGCCGCTGACCCTTCCTTTATAGCTTTCCAAAACCCTAAATCATGCTGAAACCCTAATTCATTGTTGATTTCCAAAACCCTAAATCATGATGAAACACTAAATCACTCTGAAACCCTAATTCACTATTGACTTCTATTTTTAGCTCATAATGACTTAAAAGGACTTTTAACCCTTGTTAGCTCAATGTCACTTTCTGAGTATAACACCTGTGACTAGAGTGACCTCTAGTAACCCTGTTTACCCCTCTTTAGCCCTATCTATAGTCTAACGGGGTGGTTTAGACCATTAAGCCTCCTCTTCTGGAGCTCCTATTTGGAAAGGGACATTATAGTCCTCCCTTCCCGAAATTGCTTGTCCTCAAGCAATACCAGTCCAGGGTGCTGCAACACCTGCTCGCTCTCCCAAGTAGCGTCCTCTACTGGAAGCCCTCTCCATCTGATCAAACACTCTCTAATGACCCTTCTCCTTAGTTTCTGCTCCCAGAACTCCAAAACCTCCTCCGGAACTAACTCCAACTGTCCCTCCTCATCCAAATGGAGGAAGTTCCTCTGATGTGTTAATGAATTGTCTCACTGCCTTTTTGAGGCAAGACATGTGGAACATGTTATGAATCTTTCTCCCCTCTGGAAGCTATAGCTTGTAAGAAACCTCACCTACTCGGCGCATGATCCTATAAGGACCATAAAATCTGGGCTTGAGCTTCTCGGCTCCACTCTTCTTTAGAGATGACTGTTTGTAGGGTTGGAGTCTCAAGAAAACCAAATCTCCAACCTCAAAGCTGCACTCTATCTTGTTCCTATCTGCGCTTATCTTCTGTCGGTTTTGTGCCATCTGCAGGTTCTCTTTCAACAATTTGAGAATCTCCTAACTCTCTATGATCCAATCCTTGGCCTTGGGAGCTCTGCTCTCTCCGAACACCAAGTCTACCAAAGTGGGAGCATCATATCCGTACAATTCTCAGAAGGGTGTCATACCAATGGACATGTGGAATGTGGTTTTGTAGCAATGTTCTCCTAAATGTAACCACTTTACCCACGTTCTCTGTTGTCCTCCTACATAGTTCCTCAAATACCCTTCAACCCACTTGTTGACAATCTCAGTCTGCCCATCTGTCTGAGGGTGATAGTTGGTGCTAGGTGTCAACTTTGTCCCCACCAACTGAAACAACTCTCTCCAAAATGTCCCTATGAACCGACTATCCCTGTCACTGACAATGTTCTTCAGCAACCCATGAAGTCTGAAGACCTCCCTGAAGAAAAGCTCGGCTACCTGAACTGCGCTGTACTCTTCCGGTATGGCGTAGAAGTGAGAAAACTTGGTCAATATATTGACCACTACATAGATATAGTCCTCACCCTGGACCTTGGGTAGACTGGTGATGAAGTCCATAGATATACTCTCCCATTTCTTCTCTGGAATGGGGAGTGGATGAAGTAGCCCTGCTGGAAGAGCATGCTCTAACTTGTTCTGTTGGCAAGTCACACACCCACTGACATGTCTCATAATGTCTTGTTTGAGGCCCTTCAATGAGAACCTCTCTATGATTTGTTTGTAGGTTTTGAAAAACCCCTAATGGCCTACTAGAGGTGAATCATGAACTGCGGTGAGGATTTTCTTCTTAAGCCTTGAATCTGGCACCAAGTAGACTCTATCCTTGTAAAATATGACATCGTCAATGACCCTATACCAGTCATCCTGTATCTGCCCATCCATCACCTCACAAGTGAACTTGTTCTTGGAATATAACACTAACAAGTGAGATTTCCAATCTATAGAAATCTCCATCAAAGAACATGTCGCAAGCCTCCTCGATAGTGCATCGGCCACAATGTTCTTCTTCCCCTTGACATATTCTATGTCAAAGTCAAATGCCTATACCTTCATCACCCATTTTTT
The DNA here is from genome assembly GCA_009831015.1 of Picea engelmannii. Taxonomy (NCBI): domain Eukaryota; kingdom Viridiplantae; phylum Streptophyta; class Pinopsida; order Pinales; family Pinaceae; genus Picea; species Picea engelmannii. The sequence goes on from ML789349.1 coordinate 453,660, forward strand.
TTTGTGCTCATTGAGGTCCTTCTGCTCAAGGAAATACTTCGAACTGTTGTGATCGATTTTGACCACGAATTTTCTACCCACCAAATATTGTCTGAACTTGGTCAAGGCATGCATGATTGTCAACATTTCCTTTTCTTAAATAGAGTACAACCTCTCATGTTGACTAATCTTTTAGCTCTCGAATACAATGAGGTGTCCTCCCTGCATCAAAACTACACCGATCCCTTCGCCGGATGCGTCACACTCTAGTACAAATGGCAGGGTGAACTCTGGTAGTGCCAACACTAGACAAGTGCCCATGACTTCCTTCATGTGATTAAAGGCTTTCTATGATTTCTCGGTCCATATGAATTCCCCATGCTTGGTAAGATCTGTAAGAAGTGCTCCAAGCTGAGAAAAACCCCAAACGAACCACCTCTAATAGCTGCACAACCCGAAGAAGCTCCTCAATTATGTCACGTTCTTGGGTGTTAGCCAATCTAGAATGCCCCTGATCTTCTCTTGGTGCACTTGTACCCCCTGTGCACTGATGATGTGGCCTAAGTAAAGCAGCTTTGTCATACCGAACTCACACTTGGACTCTTTGGCATATAATGATTGTGCCTCCATGATGCTCAATACCTCATCCAGGTGCCTCATATGCTCTTGCCATGACCGGCTATAGATCAATATGTCGTCGAAGAAAACCAAGACTAATTTCCTTAACTGATCCCTGAATATATGGTTCATGCAAGACTGGAATGTAGCAGGTGCATTGGTTAGCCCAAATGGCATAACCAGGAACTCAAAGTGTCCAAAATGACATCGAAATGCCATATTTTCTATGTCCTGCTCTCGGATGCTGATCTGGTGATATCCAGAGCGTAGATCAATTTTTGAGAAGAAAAATTCCCCATGCAGTTCATCCATCAAATCGTCAATGCATGGGATAGGGTACCCGTTTTTGATGGTTTTCTTGTTCAAGGCTCAGTAATCAATGCACATCCTCATGGTGCCATCTTTCTTTAGAACTAAGACAACTGAAGAAGCAAATTGGCTGCTGCTCGGTCTGATGTGTCCCATCACTAACAATTCCTTGATTGCCTTCTCTATCTCATCCTTGAACCTCCTAGGATGATGATAGGGGGGGGTGATCATAGGTTTGGCCCCCTCCTCTAACTCAATGGTGTGCTCAAACCCCCTGTCAGGTGGCCTCCCTGGTGGGATTGCCTCAAAGACCTGTTGATGTCGTCCCAATAAATTCTTGATCTCTGTCTGGTATTGTTGTCAATCTTTTGAATCCTTCTGAGTAGTGATCAAGCATTCTACAACATATGATACCTCCCCATGTATGAATATCCTCTCCATCCTCTAGGATGAAACTGTCATAGGTGCTCCTGTCAGCATACCTCTTAGAACAACCTTCTTCCCATCCTGATCTCTGAATCCCATTTCCAAGGTTTGGTAGTTGGTAGTGATTTTTCCCAAGGTAATCATCCATTGAACTCCTAACACCACATATGTGTCTGATAGGTCAACCACATAAAATGTGTCTCTCACTATGTAGTTGCCTAACTTCATCTATAAGTTTGGAATTTTGTCTAGACACTCCACTGTGTGGCCATCTACTACCGCAACATCAAACCCCTCAAACTCCTCTGTCTGAAGTGCCCGTCTCGATACTAGTGAAGCGTCGATGATGTTGTGGGTGGCCCCACCATATATCAGAGTGATTTCCCGTTGCACCTGAATAATCCCTCTGATACGGAGGGTATCATACCTGGGAACATTGAAAAGGGTCACAATGACTCCTCCCTTTGTTGGTTTCCTCCTGTTAGCCTGCTCTGGCGGTTGTGGGACTACTGGAGGATGGGATCCTACTGGTGTCGATGGTCTATGGGGATGCTACTCCTCTGCTGATGTTGATTCCTCCTCTAAACTAGTGGATCCACTATCCTTCTCCTCCTCCTCACTGTCCACGCTGTTTGTTGCTACCTCAATATAATGAATCTCTCCCTTGCCCATGCACCTGTGGCCTAGGACCCAAGGATCTTTGTAGCTGAAGCAAAGCTTCTTCCTCATAATCTCTTACCTAGTCTCATCATCCAACTTCTCCTTGCCCTTCCATTCTCTATGGAATGGCTTCTTGTCTTGATCCCTCTGGGGCACAAATGGTTTGGATAAAGTTTTAGTCTTTGGCACTGAGTCTGCCAGATCTCTAGTGCGAAGGATGTCATCCTGCAAAGTGGGAGGCATGTATGCCTTCACCCATCATCTCAAAGGCTCTTTGAGTCCTTCTGTGAATAGCATGATCAGCCTGGGTTTTGATATATCTGTCACTGCCATGGCTACCCACTGAAACTCTGTGATGAACACCTCTGTTGTTCTAGTTTGTCTCAACTGGGATAGATCCCTGAAGTGTATCTCGGGATCCTTCCTGTCAAACCTATCCATGAGCCTATATGTAAAATCCCTATAGGAGGTGATGCAACTGTGACCCAATGTCACAAGTCCATGATACCACCACTCGTGCACCTCACCCTCCAAGTGTAAGGTCGCGAAATTGATGGCCTATGTCTCGGTCATCTGGTTGAGCTTGTAATACATGTCTAGGTTCTATACCCAAGCTCTGGCAGTGTATTTGGATGATCCGTCAAAAGAAGGGATGGTGAGTTTTCCAACGTTTCGGATGAAATTGAGGTTATGCCCCTATTGTTGTTGTGGTCCTCCCCTCTATGGCTCTCTGGGGTGGTTCCTGAGTCTTATTCCACAGTAATCAACTAAGGTCGTGTCTTGATGGAATTCATGACCCGATGCTGTGTACTCCCTCCTATACTCTGCAATGTTGTCGGCATGAGTGGGTGGCCTTTGTACTATTGGTGGCGGTGTTGCTACCAGGGGTGCCCTCTGTAAATTGGGAAACAAGGGTATGGGAATCCTACTCGTAGAGGTGTATGTGTGAGAGGGTGATTGGGGTCTACTGCCTGCTCCTAATTTTTCCTGTGAGGCATGCAGGACTTGTGTATCTGGGGTGCCCACTCTAGCCAATCTATCAACCACCTGTGCCAAGGACTGAGACATGGTCTATTGACTAGCTAACATACCGTTGATAACCTGCATGAAAGATGCCTCTGGATTTACGGGGGCCTTTCCACTGCCCTCTAGTCACTCATATTTGTCTCCTAGCATCCTCTCTGCCAAACACTTAGCCTCACACTCCACCCTTCTCTCTTCTTCTTTCTGTGCCTCTTCCTCTTCCTCTGAGCTAGGAGGAAAAGGGGGGAAATTAGGCCTATGCCTTATTTCTTGATGCCTATTGTAAGTGAAATATTCGTCACCTACATGTTCACGACCCTCTGGGTCTTCTGCTACACTCATTATCTTTAGTCACAAGATAGCAGGACTAAAGCTCTGATACCACTGTAATGTTCCTGACTTGGCTAGTTTGGGAAACGTTGCTAATGTGTGTGTAGGATCAAAGGTTTACATCAAATAAATGATCATACAAATAATAAATGCGAAAAAGGACTGCAAGTTTGTATTATGATATCCCTGTGGATTAAAAAATGGCCGAATGCGGCTGAATAACTGAGAATACTCAACTAGATCAACATACAAAGGATCTTGGTCGGAATATAAATAAGCAACTGCAACTGAATAAAATAGCAACACTCGGCTAGATCAAAAGACAAAAGGATCTTAGCCAGAATACAAATAAGCAACTAAAAGATAATACCCAAAATATGGGAGCACTACGGAATCAATGAAGAATGATAGAAGACCTGGATGATCTTCCCGGTGACTAGGGTGTGTCTTTCAACATCGAAATTAGCCAACTGGTGCCTTCCTCCTAGAATACACTGAACTATCTCTCCTAAGATGCACCTCTTCTCCTCAATGACAAGTCATAATCTGCATAATGATGAATTAGGTCTCTGACCCTTCCTTTATAGCTTTCCAAAACCCTAAATAATGTTGAAACCCTAATTCGCTGTTGATTTCCAAAACCCTAAATTATGCTGAAACCCTAAATCACTGCTAAAACCCTAATTCACTGGTGACTTCTATTTTTATCTCATAATGACTTAAAAGCACTTTTAACCCTTGTTAGCTCAATGTCACTTTCCGAATATAACACTTGTGACTAGAGTGACCTCTAGTAACCCTGTTTACCCCTCTTTGGCCTTGACTATAGTCTAACGGGGTGGTTTAGACCATTAAGCCTCCTCTTCTGGAGCTCCTATTTAGAAAGGGACATTACAATGCAACACAATGGGTCGAAATGCAGTCCTCTATGTTCATACCACCCCTAGCTCCCCGAGATCATCCTGTGATGAAATAGATATCCTCGACTTCAATCCTCAATGGTTTCTAATCAAGTTTGAAGGCCTTTGTATCTGGATCTCAAACGTTTACTAGCATTTGAAGCAACCCCACTTGAGCCCTCATTCCTTTGAGAGCCAAAAAATTGTAAAGCCCACATCCTTTTAGGGAAATTTGGGCCCTGACATATATTTCCACTACTGCATCAACTTCCTCATCCTCTCTCTCTCTCTCTCTCTCTCTCTCTCTCTCTCTCTCTCT
>ML789349.1:458230-469439 GCA_009831015.1 Picea engelmannii
AAAACCCTTTTTTGATTCAAACTCTTTAAAAAACTTGTATGTGGACTTGTACGTGGGCTATAATGTTAACAGTCGCATGTACGGACACATATATGCGGGAAGGATTCACTTTTCCCACGTACATGTCTCCACATACACGACCCAATGAACTACAACTTACATACACCCTATTTCATAATTTGCGCCCTTTAATACTCAAAAAATGGAGTCAAATTTAAATTTGTAAGCCACTAGAAATGAAGAGGGAAAGAGCACTTACATGGTCTAGATGGTTCTCAATTTCGTCGCTCGTAGCTCCCGAAATCATCACTTGAATATCATGGGAAAATTGGTCCAAAATGCACTATTTGGGTAAAAATGTAAAATGGTATGGTAAAATTGGTTATTTTTACTATTAATAGAAAACTTTTACCCAATTTACATAGTTTTAGCTAATATTTTGACCTAGTGGACTAATAGTACAGTGGAAGGAGTTGGTTTTGGTGGTTTTATCCAGGGATTTTTGTGGTTTCTAGCATTATTATCCTTGTTTGTGACTTTGGAAGGTATTTTCTTTGACCAACATATAGGATAGGTTTCCTGACGCAGTAGTCCTTCGACCCTCACGGTCAGACCCTGCTCTCACCAGGACCTTCCTTTACACTCGGCCCGAAGAGTCAATGCTCTTCAACTCCTCTGATGAGTCTTCTACCCATAGTAAACTACTTCGGCGATCTCCCCTTCGGAAATTGGGAAATCAGAATTTGTGATCTCGCGAATTCTGTGAGTGCAATCACATGCAACTCAAAACCCCGAACCTCGATGGTCAACGGGTCAACGCTTTCTTACATCGGGGATTTCCCTATCGGGAAATCGATGTATGAGATGTCGACGCTTTGAACTCAAAACCCCGAATGTCAATATGTCAATTCTCCGATATAGCGCCACCTGGATTCCACTAATTCTTGTGGACCCACTCGCCACGTCACCTCTTTCCCTCGTGCGATCGGGGATTGCGGGGTCGCAATTTCAACTGTCGCGAATTCTTTGCGTTGGGAAATCTCGAATGTTGAAACCCTGATTCTCCGGATTCGTGCCACCTGTCCCGTGACAATCCAACGGTTCCGATTTACTCGAGAAATCGCTACTCACGATTTCAACAAGTTTGTGCCTTGGTTTGTGAATCGCTGAATGCCGAACCCCGATGGATTTGACCCTTCCTACGCCTAGGGGTTAACTCCCGCGCAGTTTCTCTATGATTGAACGGTCCTCGAGATTTTGCGATCCTCCTCCACTGATCTGCCCCATCGATTCTCCGCCTTAGAGGTTCCTCCTGGTCTAAAGCACCAGTTCTATTCGAGCTCCTCCTGGGTCTATTCCCAAAGTTGACGAGAAGGAATTATCCCTCCTGAGCTGTTATTTTCTGTCTCCTTCAAAGACTTTTTCGAGCTCTCTGCTCTCGCTCACCCTTCAACCATTCTCAAAGCGTTGAAGTCTTTCAACCCCTGTACCTTCGTAGCCACAATTGCCCCTTTCCTCTACTCAGTCCACCTGCTGAGACTGCTATCTCGGCCTGCGCTTCCCCTGCATGGCTTCCTCAACCCAAATCAGCTCCTGGGTAGATGAGAATAAGAGTTTAACTGTAAGCCTCCTCAACGCACTCTATGCAGAGGAATTCAACTGCACTCTATGCAGGAATCTCCTGGCTTCAACAGAGAAACAATTGAAACTTATTCTCCGCTCTCAGACTTCACATTTACCATGAAATCACATATACAACATATAGACTAAAAGCATAACAAGAAGCAAATATGCAACAGCATAATATCAACAACACACAGAGAATAATCATAGCCATGGAATTGAATCAAAGACTCTTTTCTATTAATTCAATCTGTACATGGGTGTTCTTCACAGTTTTCTGCTCTTCTCTTCTTCAGAATGTTTGGTGATAATACAATGATACCAAGGAGGGTGCCTATATTCCGTTTTCCCTCTCGAAATTTGCAACTATCAATTCTACAATAAATTCCTATCTAATAGCATTAATTCTATTAAATGCCTTCCTATATTACAATATCATACAAGTGCACTTCATTAACTCTTCACATTAATGTTCGACGCAATAAATATCAAATACATTTCAAAAAGAAGTTTTGCTAGCTGGCTCAGCTGTCTTTCTCTGCTCCATGCGCTGGCTCACTTGATGAGTTGTAGATTCTCCTGCATCATACTCCTCGGCTCGAAAATTTTCATGGGCTCCTGTCCATGAGCTCCTATACAGTCTGTCCATGCTTTTGTATCACGGCCTCTGTCTCCCAGCTGGCATCCTCCACTAGGTGATTCTTCCATTTCACCAGGTATTCAAAATATTGCTTTCTCCTGGTCTTCCTACCTACTCTTTTATCCAGTATGCACTCCATCTGCGGTTTCTGCGCAGCTGGCAATTGCTTATGCCACTGGATCACTGGTTCCCTCGTTCCAGCTTCTGCTTCATCAGCCCTGTATGGGTATAAATCCGAAATGTTGAAAATTGGACATATCCCGATGCCCTCTGGCAACTCAAGCTCATATGCATTTTCCCCAAATTTCTTCAGGACTTTGCACAGCCCGATTTTCTTCATTTTGAGCTTGTTATATGTTCCCCTTGGGAACCTTTCTTTCCTCAAGTGCGCCAGAACCATGTCTCCAACTTCAAACTGAAGTTGTCTCTTTTGCTGATCGGCTCTGCGCTTATATTCCTGATTCGCCTTCTGCATCCGCTGCTTCACCTGACTGTGAAGTTCCTGCATCGCCTCTGCGAACTCTTCAGCTCTTGTGCTGCTAGTTTCAGCCTGTTCTGACTCCCTGAGTTCAGATACTCCTCTTGGCTGTGTCCCATACAAAATATGGAATGGACTCCTTCCTGTACTCTGATTCACCGAATTGTTGTACGCAAATTCTACCTGTGGTAAGATATGATCCCAACTGCTGTGATGCTCCACCACTAGGCTTCTCAATAGATCTCCTAGTCTTCTGTTGACTACTTCTATCTGCCCATCTGTCTGGGGGTGATAAGCAGAACTGAATGCCAAGTCAGTCCCTAGATTTTTCCATAGTGTCCTCCAAAAGTGACCTATGAATTTCGTGTCCCGATCCGAGACTATGCTTCTCGGCAATCCGTGCAACCTAACGATTTCTTTGAAAAACAAATTTGCAATGTGGGTTCCATCGCTAGTCTTATGACACGGTATAAAATGTGCCATCTTTGAGAACCTGTCTACCACCACAAAAATGGAATCAACTCCTTGTTGTGTTCTCGGCAATCCCAAAACAAAATCCATGCTAATGGCTTCCCATGGCCTCTCAGGTATGGGCAATGGCTGATAATACCCTGTGTTCTGTTTTCGGCCCTTTGCATGTTGACAAATCCTGCACTTGTCAACAAACCTCTTTACATCTACTCGCATGCCTGGCCAATAATACGATTTTCTCAGCTTGGCGAACATTTTTTCATGTCCGAAATGACCTGCTAAGCCTCTGTTGTGCTTTTCCCGCACCAAATTCTCCCTCATGGAGCAATTTGGTATACATAGCTGGTTATCCCTAAACAACAATCCCTTCTGGATCATATATTCCAGCCATGGACTCCGATCCCTGAGAACTGGATTCTCAGCTGCTTCGTATGCTTCCCCGAAGTATGCATCTCCTGCATACATATCTTTCAGGTTTTCAAACCCCAAGGTCTTGACCCTGAATTCCTGCAGCAATAAACATTTTCTGCTCAAAGCGTCAACTACTTTGTTAGCAGTTCCTGAAATGTGTTTGATCACAAACGTGAAATTTTGCATGTACTCTACCCATTTTGCATGCTTTTGATTCAGCTTCTCCTGCTGACTTACAAACGGCAATGCATGGTTATCGATGTACAATACAAACTGCTTGGGTATCAAATAATGCCTCCACTTCTTTAATGCCTGTATGATGGCATAGAACTCTTTATCGTACGTGGAGTATTTCAGCTTTGCATCATCCAATTTCTCGCTAAAATATGCTATAGGTCTGTCATCCTGACTCAAGACCCCTCCAACAGTGTACCCACTGGCATCACACTTCACCTGAAATGTTTTCTGGAAGTCAGGAAACACCAGAATTGGTTGCTCTGTTATCTTCCGCTTCAACAGATTGAAGCTCCTTTCAGCCTCAGTTGTCCAATGAAAAATTTTATGCCGCTTTTTCAACGTGTCCATCATTGCTGCGCTAATTCCACTAAAATTCCGAATGAATTTCCTGTAGAAACTAGCCAGTCCATGAAAGCTCCGTACCTCAAAAAATTTTCTCGGCGATGGCTAGTTCCTGATCACTTCCACTTTCTCAGAATCCATCTTCAATTCATTTGCCGAGATTACAAAACCCAAATAAATGAGTTTTGTCTGCATGAACGAGCACTTCTTCAAATTGATCAGCAGTTTCTCCTGCTGTAGCCTTCTCATTACAATGGCCAAATGTCTCAAGTGTTCTGCCCTGGTTTTACTGAAAATCGGTATATCGTCCAGGTATACAACCACAAACTTGCCAATGAATTCCCGCAGGACTTCATTCATCAGCCTCATAAAAGTGCTTGGTGCGTTTGCCAAACCAAACGGCATGACCAGCCATTTGTACAAACCCTCGTTTGTTTTGAAGGCTGTCTTCCATTCATCTCCCTCTCTCATTCGGATCTAATGATATCCGCTCTTGAGATCAATCTTCGAAAAATAATTTTCCCCACTCAGGCAATCCATCAGATCATCCATTCTCGGTAGTGGAAATCTGTATCTGATGGTGATTTTATTTATCGCTCTGGAGTCTGTACACACTCTTTAGCCTCCATCCTTCATTGGACTTAGTACTGTTGGAACAACACACGGACTCAGACTCTCCCTGACCAGTCCTTTGTCCAGCAGATCCTGTACATGCCTTTTGACTTCCTCGTTCTCCTGAGGTGTCAACCTGTATGCTGCCTTATTCGGCAAGCTTGCTCTGGGTATGAGATCAATGTGGTGACTCACACTCCTCATCGGTGGCAATGAACGAGGTAGTTCATCCACAATGATATCAGCGAACTCTCCCAACTGTTCCTGAATCTCCTCTGGCAAGTCATCCACTCTTGTGCTTGTCAGAACAATTCTCGGCTTCCTGACAACGAAGAACTGTGGATCTTCATTTTTCTCCAATTCTGTGAGAAGCTCCTTCCCACTCATGAGAAGTATAGTACTACTCACTTCCGGCTTCACTTCTTTATCTTTTATTGGAAGCAAATTATGGAGTCTCCCATCCTTCTCTAAGGTGTATGTGTTCATCCTCCCATCGTGAACAACATTTCGATCATACTGCCATGGTCTACCCAGCAATATATGACATACATCCATGGGAATAACATCACACAAAATCTCATCATGATAATTCCCAATTTTAAATTTAACTAAGCACTGTTTAGTGACACTTACCCGGTGTCCTTTCTGTAACCACGAGACTTTATATGGACTCGGGTGCTTAGTTGTCTCCAACTCCAACTTTTCCACCATCTTGGATGAAACGAGATTATCGGTGCTCCCACTGTCAATTATGACTTTTCATTTTCTGTCCTTGGCTGTGCAAGCCGTTCTGAACAGTCTGCTCCTTTGCACTGAGCTGTCCACCTCCTTCTCGGGTGTCAAAAGAGTCTTGTGTAGCCCAAGCGATCTTCTGCTGTCTACATCTTCTGACTCAGCATCACGCTTCTGCGCCTCAGTGATGTGAGCTTCATTTCTGTCCACCTTCCTGTCTGGACAGTCCACGGCCTTGTGTCCATCTTTTCCACATGTAAAACATGTGATAACTCCTCCTCATCCTCTTCCTCTACCTCAGGTACGAGGAATTACGTTGGCGTCAACATATCTGCCACCCTGCTCTTTACGTTGCCTCCTCGACTCAGCATATTGCTGCCTCTGTTCAGTTTGTCGCTGCCTCTGCTGTGAGGTTCCACCTCTCTCTAGCTTACCCTGAGGTTTTTGCCATTACTCCTTGGGCTTTTGGGTTCGTTCTTGGGCAACTGCCTTGCCTCGGGGCTGACTCCTGCCTCGCCCTTGCTGTTCCTGCTTGCAGCTTAGCTTCTCTTCAGCTTTTAAAGCCATCTGGTACGCATCCTCAACTGTTCGGATGGTTACCATGCTTAGCTCATCCTGAATGTCATACCTAAGACCATTCAGGTATCTTGCCACCTTCTCTTCATCACTCTCCCGATGACCTGCTCTGATGTTGAGCCTATAAAATTCTTCGGTGTACTCCTTCACCGTCATTAACTTCTGACTCAGGTTCTGTATGCGCCTGAACAGTGTAATTTGGTAATCCTTGGGGATGAGTTTCGCCTTCATCTTGGCGATCATCCGATCCCAACTCTTGATCTTCTGTTTTCCTTTGCAGCACCTATCCGCCTGCAATTCATCCCACCATAAGGCTGCATGTCCTTTCAGCTTCGTGACAGCATGCCTCACCTTCTTGTTCTCTTCGATATCCTCATAATCGAAGTAGGTGTCGAGTGCTCGGATCCAATCCAGCAACTCTTCTGCATTCAGACTTCCCTCATAGACGGGAATGTCCATTTTTGTCTTAGAACTCATCCTAGAGATGGCTCTAATCAACCTCTTTGTCGAGGCATCTTCTGCTGAGACCTCCTCTGCATCGTGTCCATCTTCCTCTTCAACCTCGAAATCACTGAATTCCACTGCACCAGCTCCACGCCTTTGGGTGGTCTCCATCTCCTCGAGCCTTTCTCGGAGATCTCTAATCTGTCACTCCATCTCAGCATTTCCTGCTGGTCTTCTTCTTCTGCACACCTCCTTGTCTTTGGGGTCTGGTGACTGCCTCTCCCTTCTGGGCAGCATGGCGAATTTCTTCACTCTACTACCAAAGCAAAGAGAAACTCTTTTCCCGCTCTGATACCACTTGACACAATAGTCCTTCGACCCTCACGGTCAGACCCTGCTCTCACCAGGACCTTCCTTTACACTCGGCCCGAAGAGTCAATGCTCTTCAAATCCTCTAATGAGTCTTCTACCCACAGTAAACTACTTCGGCGATATCCCCTTCGGAAATCGAGAAATCAGAATTCGCGATCTCACGAATTCTGCGAGTGCAATCACATGCAACTCAAAACCCTGAACCTCGATGGTCAACGGGTCAACGCTTTCTTACATCGGGGATTTCCCTATCGGGAAATCGATGTATGAGATGTCGACGCTTTGAAATCAAAACCCCGAATGTCGATATGCCGATTCTCCGATATAGCGCCACCTGGATTCCACTAATTCTTGTGGACCCACTCGCCATGTCACCTCTTTCCCTCGTGCGATCGGGGATCACGGGGTCGCGATTTCAACTGTCGCTAATTCTTTGCGTTGGGAAATCCCGAATGCTAAAACCCCGATTCTACGGATTCATGCCACCTATCCCGTGACAATCCAACAGTTCCGATTTACTCGGGAAATCGCTACTCGCGATTTCAACAAGTTTGCGCCTTGGTTTGTGAATCGCCGAATGCCGAACCCCGATGGCTTTGACCCTTCCTACACCTAGGGGTTAACTCCCACACAGTTTCTCTACGATCGAACGGTCCTCGAGATTTCACGATCCTCCTCCACTGATCTGCCCTGTCGATTCTCCACCTTAGAGGTTCCTCTTGGTCCAAAGCACCAATTCTATTCGATCTCCTCCTGGGTCTATTCCCAAAGTTGACGAGAAGGAACTATCCCTCCTGAGCTGTTATTTTCTGTCTCCTTCAAAGACTTTTTCGAGTGATCTGCTCTCGCTCACCCTTCAACCATTCTCAAAGCATTGAAGTCTTTCAACCCCTGTACCTTCGTAGCCACAATTTCCCCTTTCCTCTGCTCAGTCCACCTGCTGAGACTGCTATCTCGGCCTGCGCTTCCCCTGCACGGCTTCCTCAACCCAAATCAGCTCCTGGGTAGACGAGAATAAGAGTTTAACTGTAAGCCTCCTCAATGCACTCTATGAGGAGGAATTCAACTGCACTCTATGCAGGAATCTCCTGGCTTCAACAGAGAAACAATTGAAACTTATTCTCCGCTCTCAGACTTCACATTTACCATGAAATCACATATACAACATATAGACTAAAAGCATAACAAGAAGAAAATATGCAACAACATAATATCAACAACACACAGAGAATAATCACAACCATGGAATTGAATCAAAGACTCTTTTCTATTAATTCAATCTGTACACGGGTGTTCTTCACAGTTCTCTGTTCTTCTCTTCTTCATAATGTTTGGTGATAATACAATGATACCAAGGAGGGTGCCTATATTCTGTTTTCCCTCTCAAAATCTGCAACTATCAATTCTACAATAAATTCCTATCTAACAACATTAATTCTATTAAATGCCTTCCTATCTTACAATATCATACAAGTGCACTTTATTAACTCTTCACATTAATGTTCGGTGCAACAAATATCAAATACATTTCAAAAAGAAGTTTTGTTGGCTGGCTCAGCTGTCTTTCTCTGCTCCACGCGATGGCTCGCTTGATGAGTTGTAGATGCTCCTGCATCATTTCCAATCCATCTTTCATTATCCTATGACTGTGATCTGTATGCCTTAGGTACAAACTCATTTATTAGTGACACATAACCTCCTTATTGCTATTAGAAGTGTTGCTATTGAAGGGTAAAGGCTTACCAAACATGGGTGCCCTATTTAGAACCTCGGTGCCATTTGGTGCCTGTGCAAAGATTATTCCATAAAGACTGGGATTCCCTTATAGCTTCAATATGACTATGCATTCGAACCTCATATTCTTACTCATAAGCATTATGACCTATACCTATGGGACTCCCATCAAGTCTTATTTAAGCTCTTTTTTGACTCTCTCAAAAACAAGAAATATTGTCGAGTGAACTTGTATCTTCCACACTCATTAATTATATTTCAAAGGACGTCTATTTGGTGTAAGTTTAACCCTTTTTCAGACCAAGTAGAGTAATTTCAAAAAAGGAATACTCTAGTCACTTGTGGCTAGAAGAGTTCTCTTGGGTATTGTTTTATACTTTTTCGGGCCTAGTTGACTAAATTCATGAAAAGGGACATTGTTTGGAGTTAAGTTGTAATTGCATATAATTCTCTTTCTTGCAGTATTGAGATAAGCTTATTACCTTAACAATTTTCATCACCAACCAGGCGGAGCCTTGTTTATATCCTTTGCAGCTTGACACCTTGTACCCTAAGAGGAAACATTCCCCCGAGTGTCCATTTCCTTCATGCACCTCCTTCCATTGAGAATAGGTATGTTCCATTGTTGGAACTAGTTTCTTACTCATGACACTCGTTTCCTCCTCTGTATCATAGCATTCATTTGTCTATGAAAAAACAAAAAAAAGATGGGCGGGAAAAGAATATTATCTCATGTTGGTAGCAGTCATTTCGCCTTTGAATAGAGCAAAAAAATTTGAGTCTACTTGTCATCCAAAGCTTTTGTTTATCATGACCTTAGGAAGTTGAGCTTATTACTTTGAGTTTACTCCTTCCACTGGTTACTCTTCTAGACCTTATGGAGAGTTTGATTGGTGCCCTCTGCATCACAAATTTTCATTCTCAAGTCTATGTTGTCAGAGTCCTCCATATTTCTCATGCTCTTGTTCAAATGATTTTTGTAATATTGTTTCGGTCATTTCTTAGAAATATTTACTTTTCATGTCAGACATAGCCTCAATCTGTCTCAGAGTTACATGAAGTTGTAGTCCTACTGTGTACCCTCATCCTATTTTCATTATGGGTAGGTAACCTTGAACCCAACAATTGACATCTCCTCATTGGTCACTGACTGGGGGGTTTCCCTTGTGTTTGAAGAAAAAAATTGTATTCACACATTGGGATTCGTTCAGTCTCTTGGATGCCATTATCCTTATTGGTGGTTTCCTCACCTTTGTTGACAACTTTCATTATTGGATGCTATTCAGAGGGTATTTTTCGTGCACTACTTGCATTTGGTGCATGTGAAAGATGCACAGGGGTTGTTGGTTCGTGAACATGTCCTTCATCCAAATTCCTCCTAATCATCAAGCTATTTATTTGTACCTCGTGATGACTAATGAGAGATTCCTTAATTCTCTCCTTTCAATGGGTCTCCTTCCATCAAATTCAACTCATCTATTTTGGAAACGAGGCCTAGAGTCATTTGAGTACCTAGAGGCTTGCATTCATCAGTGATAGGTTCTCTCACCATCGACAGTTGGGAATACATCAATGTCCCCTAATCGATGGATGATTCAAGTTTTCAACCTCAACACCTTTATTCACCCTTGAAAGAATGTACTCAATGCCTTGAGACCTACTTTCATTATTGGTAGGTTGTCTCGCACTTGTTAAAAGTATACCTTAATGAATGGTAATAAAATGAGGTCTCATTGTGTTCGACCTCAACTCCTTTATTCACATGATGTATACTTTCACCTTTGGTGGATCATGTAGAATACTTCAATACATCATCTTATAGTAGCATCTTTCTTGAGTTGTTTCTATCATTCATTGGACCAATAGTTATATGACTTCAGTGATCATGGGAGATTAGATTGTAATCCATTGTATACAAATAACTTTAGATTTATTTTGAGACTGGTTTTCACTGGGCCTTGTTCGTGACTATGACAGCCTATGGCATGTATCTACTTTTTGTTTCCTATTCATGGCCATGAATAGTTGTTTGGTATATTTCCACATGGATCTATAGTGTAATTCAAATTGGCATCCATGTGTACAAAGTCGATATGGATTATAATATTCTCATGGGAAACTAGTTCGTCCAATTGGGTCTCTGTTACTCCACTTTTGGGAATTATAATTTATTTTGGCCATCACAGATACTCCTCTGACCTCACACATTAGGGGGCATCTATTATAGAAAGATTTTCCTCACCCCATGCAACTTGATCAAAAGGCCTTTTCCATTTCCCTATGTAGACATGAAGTCCCCTTTTGTACTTTCCAAAGCTAAAAATCATACTTTTCCACATATATGCACCCTATCAGTTATACAACATGTGTATACACAGGTTGCACCACTATAGCTGTAACATCCCGCTCTGGCGCACTGACAAAACTTATTCTTTGGGGACACTTGCTTGCAAGTGATCTGGATTTTTATGATGATGAACCACTTAACCTTGATGATAATGCGTCATGATTGATGACAGGATGTTTTACTATTGCTA
>ML789350.1:0-19580 GCA_009831015.1 Picea engelmannii
CAAAGGCTAAATCCAACTAGCAAGGAAGTGGAAGATTGCAATACTAATGGATTAAGTGAGCCACTAAGTGGAAGAGTAGAGACATTTATGTATAAAAAATGTGTTATGGGTAGGATTGAATCCTTGGGTAACTAAAGGTTGTGATTTGAGGATATGAAGGTATTATCAATCCCACCAAAATCAAATAAGTTGATAGGGAAGACTTATTTAGCATGAATACATATTAGGTGGTATATCACAAAGCTAGGTACTTAGCAAAAACGTGAATGGTGGTTGTTTTTCTTCTTTAGTGGTCAGACACAAGCAAAGGTTACTAAATCCAACTAGCAAGGAAGTGAAAGATTGCAATACTAATGGATTATGCTAGCCAAAAAGTGGAAGAGTAGAGATATTGATGGATCAAAATTATGTTATGGGCATACTTGAATCCTTAGGGAACATAATCATTGTGATTTGAGGATATGAAGGTCTTATCAATCCTACCAAAATCAAATAAGTAGATAGGGAAGAATTCTTTAGCATGAATATAGGGAAGACGGTATATCATAACACTAGATACTTAGCAATAGCTTGAATGGTGGTTATTTCTTCTTATTCGGTGTAGTGTATTACCCTAAAATTTGAAGAGAAATGATGAGCTATAGGGAGAATGTATGTTTTCCTAATTGCTACAGTGATTCCTCACATTAGGTTATGTAGATTACACTATTGACAATGATCGGTTGGAACTTCTTGGGAAAATGATGTCATAATCATTATGCCACGGAAATTTTGAGTAGAGGCTTAATAAATCGTACAGATAGAGTTTGGGTGATAAGATCTAGAGTTGAGAGGGAAACAACTTAGATTGTATGCTTTGGTTGGTTGAGAACATAGTGGGATAATTTAGTGTGTAAAGATTGACTTAGTTCAATTAGTTAGCAATAGTAGTTCAATGAGTGTAGCGATTATGGGAAGTAAGAGTAGTTTAATTGGTAGTAGTAGTGATGGTGTTCCATTGATGAAGGATGTCTATAAAAGAAGGTATTTCAGTCTCTTTTGTCCTTTTCATCTACCTTGGCGCTATACCATAATATGACAATAATTTCATATCATGTAGTTTTCTCACCTAATATGTTATTATGATGCTAATATGACGTTAATAAGATGTTACACATTTACATAGAAGACACCATTTTGATGCAAAAAATATTCCCTTGACGTATGACAAATTTTAGCAACATGAAAATGATGCAGAAATGGCAATAATATGACACTAGTCGGTGCAAGCATGACACAAGACATAAAACAACAATTTTCATTGTTTTGGTGTTGTGGGTTCAATGCAAACGTGATGTAAAAATCACATCGCAAAATCTCGATGCACATTAGCAAAAAAATTGAAGATGAGAAAATAGGTTGTGGCAATGCAAAATAAGGACACCACATACCTGTATTGTAGTGTCGTGGACAAATTTTGAAATTTCTAAAATTTTCTTGAATCTAGGGTGCATATTGAAAGGATGGGATGTATCTATATTGAAATATATCCAAATTATGAGCTAACCAAATTCCGTGCACAACCATGAAAGGAAGAGCTCTGAAATATTTTAAGTTAATGATTTTGAAACCAATTTTATAGTGCCTCTTCCATAGTATATCCATTCCAACCCCCTTACAACTAGTCATTATCTCCATCTCTTCCCATACTAGCACAACATAGGGACAAATATGTAATAAGTGATCAATAGATCCACCATATTACTTACATAAGGTACATATCCCTAGGCCATTTCTCCTACGTTTTTGGAGCACATCCTAGGTCAAGGCATTGTTTTGAAAAATAAGCCACATATGTTAGCTTTTAACAACGCATTCACCTTCCATAGTAACTTCCACTACCACAAATCCTCATCCTAATTATCATCTTCACATAAATATTTATATCCCAGTCTTGAAGTGTATTCCCCATTTGTGTGCTCTTAGCACATTCTCCTCATATTTTAGTTTGATATGGAATTCTTTAGTTGGCCCATATATGCCTCCCACATCCCTTTTTCAGGTTCTAATATACCTATCTTTTCTCCATTTTTCCAACCTCAAATCAACAAAGTAGTAGATGTAACATATGTTGCCTAACTCGAGGTATAGACACCTTAATTTTGCAAGGTAACAATCAAAGTCTATGGAAGTCTAATAATACTCCACTTCAAACCCATGGATCTATCCAAATTCTACTTTATCCCCTCTCCCTACCTTCCAAATGAGTCAATTTCCCACCATAAGAAAAGATAAAACCAAATCCTTCCAAACTATAGTCCCATTTTGAAAGGATTTGTTATCCTTCCTTATCCATTATTCTAAGGAGAGAGGGTCATGGTACTTTTGAAATATCACCTACCTCCACAACCCTTATTTTGATATACTCCTCTAAAGGCTTTTGGTTGCCAAGGCCTTGCTAAAAATGTGAACAATTTTAAGCCCTGGCCACCTTCATCCTTGGGTTTCACCAATGACTGCCATTTTATGAGGGGAATTGCTTCTTTCTCTCTCTTACCCATCCAAAAGAACTTAAAGCACCTCTTCTTAATTAATTCTAGGATCCTTTTTGGAATGAAAGCCATGGTATGCCAATAAAATGCAATTGCTTCCAACATTGACTTGACCAAAGTCAATTTGCCTCCCAAAGAAAGCCAATGATTACACCAATGCTTAATCCTTTATTTGATCTTTTCAATTAGCCACTTCCAATCTAATTTTCTATGTCATTTGGTTTCAAATAAAAAAACTAATATACTTGAACCCTACCTGAAGGTTTGACATTTGAAAAGGAAAGATATGCATGGCTTCTAACATTTTCCTTCTCCACCCCATTAAATATGATGGAAGTTTTTTGCTTGTTAATTTCCATACATGAGGTAGTACAATATAAATCAATAATTTCCTTTTGTTTACGTACCTCTCTTCTAGAGCCATCACATAATAGAAATACATAATAAACCAACAAGAAATGAGTTAGAAAAAAAGACCTTCCCAAATTAATCCTTGTTAATGCACTTGTTCTTGTTTCCTCCATAATATATATGCTTAACTCTTCAACAATATTTAGAAACATGAAAAGTGCTAGAGGGCATCCTTTCCTTAGCCGTCTCGAGGGCTTTAAAACACCCAATGCAATGTTGATGTTTGTAGGATTGGATAGGTACTTCCACATTAGTTTTGTATCTATGATGTGGAAGTCATCATTAATACATCTCAAGACTTAGGAAATCCACTTTATTAAGGTAATTATTAGAGTGAATGCCTTTTTATAATTAATCAAGTTTAAATTAAGGAAATGCCTACGTTTTGGCATTAGTGAATTAAATTAAATCTTAGCCATTGATCTCAAATGTTGGTGAGATCTAATCTCAACCATTGATCGCTTTAGAGATCTAGGGTTTTGTATTTAGGATAAACTAAACATTATAAAAGGCAACTAATGTGAGAGGAGGACACACACATAGTGTGAGATAGTGAGATCTCATTGTATTGGGTGGAGAAGGAATTTCATCCAAGTGTGTAGGGGCAAGATCCTAGGAAGGGAGAAAGGGACAACAAAGGAATAGTGGCCAAGAAGATTGAAGGACATATCTTGAAGTGTGATCGTTTATTTTTTTGTTTTGTACATTTCCTGAGAGGGGCCATTTTCCCAAGACGGGAGCCCTGATTTTATCAAAATAAAATCATCATGGTATTGGTTTTCCCTTAGGGATTTTTTCCAGTGGTGTTTACCCAGAAATTATGTGTGCATAATGGTGGTTTCTTGTTTTGCTTCCACTAATTTATTTATGTAAATCATTAAAACTCAACTATGTTTTTTATTCAACAAATCTACAGTAATAAGTTTATTACAACAAGGTATTTTCTATGAAATAATTTACCAGGTGTTGGTTGAGTAAAAATTAACATGGTATCAGAGTCAAATCTCAAAGGAGGAAACCAAGGTTGCATAGATCTCTAATTTCTGCAAGGCAACAATGGGTATTTTTTTTATGTGTAGGTTGCACGGGAAATAAAAAATATAAATAAATAAGGGAATTTTCCAGCAACCGTATAGACTGTATGGACTGCAGAGCTGCCATACAATCACACGACCATGTGGACAAGAGCTAGAGAGGGTATTTGTATGTTGGAAGAAGTTGTTGGGCATAGGAGGAGGTCATCGGTTATAGAGGGATCATGGGCTAGAGAGGGTTGTCGGAGAATTGTTGGGTTGCAGCCGCAACCACAACCACAACCACACCTGCATCCACAACTGCAACCATAGTCATAACCATAGCCACCATTCGTAGGGCACAACCAGGGAATATCCACCAAGAAGCAGTTGTTGGGGCAGGGAGCAGCCACGGGAAGACAACAGAGGATGTGAGCAACCTCGTGTAGGTTTGGGTAGATGTTCCGGCAACAGGAAGGAGGTATGGGCAGTGAGCAGTAGGTTCGAAAATAGGTAGAAATTTCAAGCAGTGAGCAACAATTCCGACAACATATCTAAATTCCAGTAGTAAAATTCTGATTTGGAGATGGTTGCAACCAGTTTGAGGTTTGAGAACAGGTTGAAGGGTGTATCAAACTTCATTCCTTGGAAGGAAAGGGTTACATTAATTCTTATGGAGAATGGGTTCTGGGATTTTGCAAATACCAGGGTGATACCGTCGACAGATCCAAAGGACTTGGACGTCCATGAGCAAAAGGATGTGAAAGTGAGGAGGATCATCTTAGATGCGATGAAGGACCATTTGATTCCTCGCTTATATAAGAATAAGTTATCCATGGATATGTTTGTAGCTCTAACGAATCTTTTCCATAGTAGCAATGCAAACATGAAGATGGTGTTGAGGGAAAAGATTAGAGACAACAAGATGACCAGATCAAATGAAGTTACCAACTATCTCACCAAGATCACTCAGATTCGTGATTATTTTGCAGTAGTTGGGAAGGTGGTGAAGACCCCCCCTTCTCTCCAAGGGATGTGTGACCTCCCGATCTAGGATCTTCAAATTCTTGAGTTGAAGCAGCTCTTCGATTCCCTATTGGAATCTCCAAGAAATAATCCACAGGTCTTTGTGAAACTTCACCCGCGTGAAAAAGCACCAGGCGTAAGCCTCCTCCATGTGACCATTGGCTATGACCACATGCTTAACCAAAAGGCGCTTAGTAACCTCAGACCTCAGGTATTCTGTTGCGAGTCACCCCGACTCTCCCGATTTCCGAACTCGCAAATTAGCGTATAACAACTACTAGCTCTTATCATTTAGCCTTCGTCAACGTGACCTTTGGATAGAACCTAGGGCTCAAACTTCTAAGCGCTTCACGACTTTTCCCTCACATTGTTGGAATATATCTCACTTCCTTTTTCTCCAAATCCGAACTTCCGAACTCCCCCTGGAAAATCAATGGTCCTTATCTCTCCCGCAACCGATGGTCGAGATCCACTTTGTGAATCGGGACTTTGCGTCTCGGGATTTCGTGTTTCAGGAATTCACATTTTGGCTATCGAAAGACTGCACATCTCTCTTCCTTCGATACCCGAACTTGTGAATTCTTTGAACTCTGCTTGTGTCGAATCGACGGTCCACGATCCAACGGCTGTGATCAAATCGCGAACTCGGTCTTCGCGAGTCTTCACTTCTCCCACTCCTGCTTCTCCTGCTTTGTGAATCAGCGAAACGTTGATCTTTTGCCATGTGTCCCACCTCAACAGACAATCACGATCGCCTCACGATTTCAGACTTCACGAGTTTCACTATGATCCTTGCAAATCTTCTGATTTGCAAAATTCCGAAGGATCCTCGTGATTAAGCAGTGCGCTACTTCTCCGAGATATAACGGCTTGAAATGTTTCGGCCCCTCCTGGATGAATCTTAATCCTTGATCTTCCTTTGATTACCTTGAATCTCTACGCTCCACCTTTAGACGCTTCAACTCTTCAAGACTTAGAAAATTTTCTAAGTGTTTCCTCTCGAAGCTTAAAACCACTACTCCTCCTGAACTTTGTTCTCGCTTTCTTCCCTGACTTGGGAGATTTCAAACATTTCAAAGGCTATAGCCTTCGAACTTTCTCCTGCGAGCCCTGTAACTTTGGGTCTCGTCTGCGTTTCTGAAAGCAATGTCCCTTCTGAGCTTTCGTTAATGAAATTTGACCTTGACCCTTCTGAATCTTTCAAAGGACTTCTTGGTGCTCACCTAACACATTATGCGCTCGACCTCCTGAGCTTACGAAATTGACACAAGTTCTCTCTGCGCGCACTCCTTGCACTCAACTAACCTTTAGATAGTTGTCTTTCAACACTTCATCTGAGTGTTGGCCTGATGCACTCCTTGAACAGGTCTTCCTTCAGAGTATTCAACAACTTCGTAAGTGTCTTCTCCTCCTACACTTCTTCCTAGTACAGAACTCAAAAACAAAGTCCTCTTTGTGCACTCTCACACCTGCTCGATACCTTCCTGGCAGAACTCTACAGAATCCTTAGCAATTTTGTTTTTCCTCAGTGCTTTTCTTTGCACAGTCTCTCCTTCAAAGTGTTCAGTAACTTTGAGGCTCCTCCATGGAGTTTATGATTCCTCTGGTATACCCTCGTGGCACGTTCTTCCTAAATTCAACAAAGAACTCAAATGTGCACTCTTTGCGCTAGCTCACAGAGTCTTCAGTACTCTGTCATGCACCCCTTGCATTTAGCCACAAAAACCCGGACTGAAATCAGAAGAACTCACAGACAATAAATTATGTCTATCCTTGCAGATGAAATCTAACATACGTCTACATCATATATGAACATACACAAATATCATTCAAAGAGCACAGATAACATAAATAGACATCGTATGCAGGAAAAATTGCCTTTCTTCACATTAATATCAATGTATGTTTACAACTGTGTACAAGAGCTCGAACTACAACAAAATCTCGCTCTCCTCTCTACTTCCTATCTCTTCTAATCTAATCTAAAAAAAACTCCTTCTCGATACAAAAAGATCCCTCATTTTTACAAAAGAGGGCTCTATGAGCTTATCCTCTCCACCACCTTAGTGCCATCAACATTTCCATTAAGACACCTTAACCCTATGACTCATTACATTAAACAGAGATCCAGACCTGACACAGATCTAGACCTAGTTACAGTCGATTATTTTGACAAACCCATCCACACCTGTCCAAAGGCATGGCTTTGGCATTTATCGACCTTACACATAAATTATCTTAATTTTATAATTCAAATTTTAAAAATGAGAGGATCAGTGCCTCTCCCTATCTCCAAATGCGTGTTGATGTGTTGACTTGTTGACGCATATGTCGAGGTGGAAAGATGCTCCTGCATCATACTCCACTACTGTGAAAAATTCATGAGCTCTTGCTCATGAGTTCTCCAGTTAGGTTGAAATCCACTTGGATCCCAAACTTTTTCTTGGAGTTGTCTACCTGGTCCTCTACTTTGTTGTTGCTATTGTTGTTGCTTCCCTGCTGCTATGGCAGGATCCCTTCTACTCAACTTCTCCTTGCTAGCAGTCTCCTCTGCTGACCTCAACATCAACTTTCTGATCTCTTCTATCACCCTGTCCAGCTTCTCCAGTGGATGGATCTTCTTATGTAGTCTTCTCGGCTGCAAATCTTCCTTATCAGTGGGTGGATCATCCTAATCCCCTATGTCATCTTCATTTCCCCTTGTAGCACTAATTTTCCACTCTGCTGTAGACTTCAATTCTGTAGTCTCCTTATGGAACTGTTGCTCAACTTCTTCCTCTGACATATTGGTTTCTGTCAGCTCCTCTTGTGTTGGCATATCTCCATCTTCTATAAGTTGTTCCTATGGTTGGTATGCTCCTTCATCTGTCTCCAACTTAACCTGTTGGATGTGCCAGCTTTGCACTATTACCCTTCTCTCTAGGGCTTCCATTTCTTCATATAGATCAACAAAGTTTTTGTTGTCTACTTCCTCTTCTGCTGCAGGCTCCAGTACTGCAGTCATCTCCTGTTCAACTTCCTGGCTGAAAATTTTGACCAATTCGGCTGAATGCTCTTCTCCTTCTACTAGGGCAAACATCAGTGTCTGCTCCTTCTCCTCTTTAATAATCTCTGCTAGTTGTCCTTCTGTTGCTACACCTGCAACACATGCTTTGTCCCCAACTAGGCTACTTGGTACGAATATCTCAATTCCTCCAATGATCAAAATACTCCTCTGATCCCCCTCCACCAACTCTCCTTGTTGATATGAACTCTCAGCGAAGTTCATGAGACTTTCAAACAGTCTCCTCTCACTTTCCTTGCCCACCTGACAACTTGGGATTTCTCTTCTGCTCTCCTGGAAGTCTATGAGATCCTCCAATGATCCCATCTCATTGCCTACCTAGCAATCTGAACTTTCATTACTGCTCCTCTGGCAGTATATGAGACCTTCCACTGATCTCTTTCCATTGCCCACCTGGCAACATTTTTGCCCTCTTGGCAGTCTCTGAGATCATCCAATGATCTCTTATCCTCATCATCACTGAGACTCTTCCCAGTTTTTGGCTCACGGATGGGAACCACTTCCTCTGTTTCACTGAGGGTTTCAATTTCCCCCAGCCATTTCCTCAACTCCTGGTGCTAGCTTCTGGCCAACAATTTTTGAACGACCCATTTGGCTTTCCTCTTCATAGGCCATTCATACCTCCAACATGTCCTCGCCTCCTGTTGCAACTTCAATGCTAGCCTATCCATTTCTTCTCTTATCTCACTGAGCTCTTTGTCTATCTCAGCTTTGTTCCTCTGCTGGTGGTCTTCTCCTCAACCACGCTTATGGCATTCAGTAGCCATCTTTATCTTCTGTTACCTGCCCTCCTGGAAATTCTGTTGGTTACTCTGCAACTAAGAGCATCTCCATCTTCTCTTACAACTCACCTAGTTGTTTAAATTTTTGTTGTTGCGCAAATGCAACAACCTTCTCACAGAGCATCAGTACTATGCGTTCTTTTTCACCGTCTCGCCTTTGTTTGTCGTCTGCAAACAAAATTTTGTCTTTCTCTTCTTTCTCTTTCGCCTGAAATCTACAGACGAAAATTTCAGCTTTGATACCACTTGGTGCAGACTCCCTTCTCTCCAAGGGCTGCGCGACCTCCCGATCTAGGATCTTCAAATTCTTGAGCTGAAGCAACTCTTCGATTCCCTGTTGGAATCTCCAAGAAATAATACACAGGTCTTTGTGAAACTTCATCCGCGTGAACAAGCACCAGGCGTAAGCCTCCTCCACGTGACCACTGGCTTTGACCACACACTTAACCAAAAGGCGCTGCGTAATCTCGGACCTCGGGTATTCTGCTGCGAGTCACCCCGACTCTCCCGATTTCCGAACTCTCGAACTAGCATCTAGAAAGTGCTAGCTCTTATCCTTTAGCCTCTGTCAACGTGACCTTTGGCTAAAACCTGGGGCTCAAACTTCTCAGCGCTTCGCGACTTCGCCCTCGCATCGTTGGAATATAGCTCACTTCCCTTTTCTCCAAATCTGAACTTCTGAACTCCCCCTGGACAATCAATGGTCCTTATCTCTCCCGCAATCGACGGTCGAGATCCACTTCGCGAATCGAGACTTTCCGTCTCGGGACTTCTTGTTTCGGCTATTGAAAGACTGCTCGTCTCTCTTCCTCCGATACCCGAACTTGTGAATTCTTTGAACTCTGCTTGCGTTGAATCGACGGTCCACGACCTTCCACGGTCCAACAACTGTGATCAAATCGCGAACTCAAACTTTGCGAGTCTTCACTTCTCCCACTCCTACTTCTCTTGCTTTGTGAGTCAGGGAAACATTGATCTTTCACCACGTGTCCTACCTCAACGGATAGTCACGATCGACTCACGATTTCAAACTTCGCGAGTTTCACTCTGCTCCTTGCAAATCTTCTAATTTGCGAAATTTTGAAGGATCCTCATGATTAACCAGTGTGCTACTTCTCCGAGATCTAACGACTTGAAATGTTTCAGCCCCTCCTGGCTGAATCTTAATCCTTGATCTTCCTTCGGTTACCTTGAATCTCTACGTTCCACCTTTAGAAGCTTCAACTCTTCAAGACTTAGAAAAATTTCTAAGTGTTTCCTCTCGAAGCTTAAAACCACTACTCCTCCTGAGCTCTGTTCTCGCTTTCTTCCCTGACTTGGAAGATTTCAAACGTTTCAAAGGCTACAACCTTCAAACTTTCTCCTGCGAGCCCCGTAACTTTGGGTCTCGTCTGCGTTTCTGAAATCATTGTCCCTCCTGAGCTTTCGTCAATGAAATTTGACCTTGACCCTTTTGAATCTTTCAAAGGACTTCTTGGTGCTCACCTGACACGTTCTTCACTCAACCTCCTGAGCTTACGAACTTGACACAAGTTCTCTCTGCGCACACTCCTTGCACTCAACTAACCTTTATATGGTTGTCTTTCAACACTTCATCTGAGTGTTGGCCTGATGCATTCCTTGCAGAGGTCTTCTTCCGGAGTATTCAACAACTCTATAAGTGTCTTCTCCTCCTACACTTCTTCTTCATACAAAACTCAAAACAAAGTCCTCTTTGTGCACGCTCACACCTGCTTGATACCCTCCTGACAGAACTCTATAGAATCCTTAGCAATTATGTTTTTCCTCAGTGCTTTTCTTTGCACAGTCTCTCCTTCAGAGTGTTCAGTAACTCTGAGGCTCCTCCCTGAAGTTTATGATTCCTCTGGTATACCCTCTTGACACGTTCTTCCTGAATTCAACACAGAACTCAGATGTGCACTCTTTGTGCTGGCTCATAGAGTCTTCAGTACTCTGTCATGCACCCCTTGCATTTAGCCACAAAAATCCAGACTGAAATCAGAAGAACTCACAGACAATCAATTTTTTCTATCCCTGTAGATGAAATCTAACATACGTCTACATCATATATGAACATACACAAATATCATTCAAAGAGCACATATAACATAAATAGACATCGTATGCAAGAAAAATTGCCTTTCTTCGCATTAATATCAATGTCTGTTTACAACTATGTATAAGAGCTCGGACCACAACAGAGTCTCACTCTCCTCTCTACTTCCTAGCTCTTCTAATCTAATCTCAAAAAAACTCCTTCTCAATACAAAAATATCTCTATGAGCTTATCCTCTCCACCGCCTTAGTGCCATCGACATTTTCGTTAAGACACCTTAACCCTATGACTCATTACATTTAACATAGATCCAGACTTGACACAGATCTAGACCTGCTTACAGTTGATTATTTCGATGAACCCATCCACACCTGCCAAAAGGCACGACTTTGGCATATATCGACCTTACACATAAATTATCTTAATTTTATAATTCAAATTTTAAAAACGAGAGGATCGATGCCTCTCCCTATCTCCAAATGCGTGCTAATGTGTTGACTTTTTTACACATATGTTGAGGTGGAAAGATTCTCCTGCATCAGAAGGTCATGTCAGATGAAGAGATGGTGAGGACGACCCTGAATGGTTTCTCTAATCCATGGGCCCCATTCATTAAGATCATCGTGGCACGAGAGAAACTTCTCAAATTTGATAGGCTATGGGATGATTTCATCCAAGAGGATATTCAGAAGGAATCCCTAGCAAGCCAACAAATTGGTGATGATTAGAATCTGGCTCTTGTTAGTCAGGAAAGGAAGATCAAGGGGAATATAGGTGGAGAGTTGACTTCATAGGCTAGAAAGAAGAATGATCTTAGCAAAGTGAAATGCTTTGTGTGCTACATGAGTGGTCACTATGCTTCACAATGTCCTAAATGGAATAAAGGGAAGGGTAAGTCTCAGCAGGTAGCAACATCTACAAAAACTCAAGTCAAGGAGTTTGTTGAGAGGTTTGAGAAGGATTTCGTATCAGTCTCTTGTTTTTCTGGCACAGTTCCTAGTAGTACTTGGTTCATGGATAGTGGGGCTTCTCATCACATGACGAGGAGATAGGATTTGTTCACCAGTTTGTCAAAGGACTTGGATCTGTCTGTGGAGCTTGGCATTAATGCCAAGTGTGGTGTAGAGGGAGTTGGGATAGTCAGGTTTTTGTTGGATTCATGAGATTATCTGCAGGTGGAATATGTGTTGTATGTTCCGAAGCTCAAATGAATTTGCTCTCAGTTTCGACAATGGACCATAGAGGTTACACCATCAATTTCAAGGATGGTCAGGTTCTTATTCAATCAAAAGGATATGACCTAGACTATGCTTGAGTTCTTGGTGTCAAAGAGGGAAAGGTATATAAGTTGCAGAGAAATCATGTTAGTGGATCCAAGGGGAACTTGGATCATGGATCGATTTTAGTGGCAGAGGATGAGGAGCAAGAGGCTCCAAAGGTAACACAGTGTTAATAGACTTCTAGTGTGGGAAATCAACCTTCAGGTGGGAAGGAGGAGTTAGCCCCTTCCAGCTCTGTCAGGAAACCCAATTGCTATGAGATGATATTGATGGATGCTTAGGAGCAAGTTGAGGCTCCTAGGAGCACATTGAGGGAGAGAAGGCATTCGAAAAAGTCTCCAAACTTCAAGTCACTTATATGTTACGTCATTAAGAAGGAAACAATCTAGCAAGAGCAACAACATGCCTTAGTATATGATGATGTGTGTGACATTGTTCCAGGGTTGGAGGGAGAACTAGTTCCAGGTGGCTCTTCGAGAAGTACCTTCCTCACTAAGAGGGAGTGTTGATGTTTGTAGCATCAAACAAGTACTTCTACATTGGTTTTTTGTCTAACATGTGGAATTTGTCATTAATACCTCTCAAAAATTAGGAAATTCACTTTATTAAAGTAATTATTAAAGTGAATGCCTTTTTAGAATGAATTAAGTTTAATTTAAGGAAATGCCCAAGTTTTGGCATTAGTGAATTAAATTAAATCTTAGCCATTGATCTCAAGTGTTGGTGAGATCTAATCTCAACCATTGATCACTTTAGAGATCTAGGGTTTTGGATTTAGGGTAAACTCAACATTATAAAATGCAACTAAGGTGAGAGGAGGACACCAACACATAGTGAGATAGTGAGATCTCATTGTATTGGGTGGAGAAGGACTTTCATCCAAGTGTGCAGGGGCATGGTATGATGAAGGGAGCAAGGGCCAACAAAGGAGTAGTGGCCAACAAGATCAAAGTACAAATCTTGAGGTGTGATCAATTGTTTTTCTATTTTGTACTTTTCCTCATAGGGGCCATTTTCCCAGGATAGGAGCCCTGATTTTATCGTAATAAAATCATCACGATACTGGTTGTCCCTTAGGGTTTTTTCTAGGGTTGTTTACCCAAAAATGATGTGTGCATAATGGTGGTTTTTTGTTTATGCTTCTGTTGATTTATTTATGTAATTGTTAAAACTAAGCTATGTTTCTTATTCAATAAATCTGCGGTAACAAGTTTATTACACCAAGGCATTTTCTATGAAATAATTTACCAGGTGCTCGGTGAGTAAAAATTAACATGCAAAACCATTAATTAAAACAACAAATGAGACCAAAGAAGTACACTCTAAAATCCAATTTACCATTTGGACACAAAATCCTAGATGAAGCAAAATTAATTTGAGATAGTGTGCAAACCCTCCTAAGCTACCAGTATAGCTTCATGAATCTATTTACCATGGAGGAAACCAAATGGTTCTTTTGATATTGACTCTGGAATTATCTTCTCCGCCCTACCAATTATAACTTTAGCTATTATAGGTGTAATTACATAAGGATATGGACCTAAAATCATCAAATGATTTAGGGCCATCCTTCTTTGGGATTAAAGAGATAAAAGTAGAGTAAAATGCTCTAATGATTTTCCTAATCTTTGAGTATCTTTTGCAACCCTCAACAACTCCTCTTCCAACAAATCATAAAGCCCTGTAAAAAACTCTTATATCCACCCTTTTGTCCCTTAGCTCTTATTAATTCATCCTTTCACACTTCCTCTACCATCAAATAATTTCCTCCTCCCCTACAAAACTAGGGAAAAAGGATGCGATCTTCACTATTTCAATAATATTGATTTTATCATGTTCTTTATATAATTCTTGAAATGTGTAACCCCCATATTAGCTAATTCCTTGAAGGAATTTTCCATACTACCATTAGGTTTTGCATTTCCTAAATAATATTGATATTTTTTTCGATGGTTGGAATAGTTATGGAAATATCTTCTATTTTCATCCCCATTTGGCTCACCAAAGAACCCAACTCTTTAACCTCCACCAAGCTTCTTTTTCTTCCAATAATTCTCTCTTAGCATTTTCTAGAGTCTTCAATCTAATCCTATCATTGTCCTCGAAATTTGAAACACAATCTTGAGAGAAGATCTCTACTATTTCCTTCTCAACTAAAATAAAAGTCTACTCTTCTTTGCATCTTTTGTGAAAATCCCATTTTGATACAACAATTATATCTTTTTTGACATTAGCTACTTATTGAAGGCTAGTTAATTCCCTTGAAGAGGAATCAAATCTCACCCATTCAAAATTAACAAGATTTAGGAATTCTTCATCCTTTAACAATTGGGAATTAAATTTAAAAAGGTTGGAAGGTTTTTTTCTTCCTTCTCTATCTAAAGGAGGATTGGGTTGTGATTAGAATCCCCTCCCACCTCTACCTAGGTCCCAATTCTTTTAGGGTCATCCATGACTGATTGAGATACTAAAAATCTATCAAGCCTTCTTGCAATTTTCTCCTCCCTAATCCTTAGATTTCTTTAGGTTGAAGAGAGCTTTAATGGCTCCACATCCACCAACCCAACATCTTCACATTTTTTAAGGAGAAAAATCTACTAGGGGATCCTCCCTTATCGAGTTCCTCAAGTTTTCACCTCTTTTGGTTGTAAGATTTAAATCTCCACCTATAATCAACCTTTCAACTTTTACAAATTGGTGATCCAACATATCTTCCTATAAGGGGATCCTCTCCTCATATGACCCATATACATTGATAAATTTGAAGGCTTTTCTAAGATCCATAGAGTAGAGAACAACTCTAATACTTGAATTCAAAATCATAGAATGTGTTAATATAAGTGATTTGTTTCTCCACCTAGTCAACAAAACTACCAAATGAACTACCGAATATAAGCCTAAAAAATCCCACTCCTTCCATGACTTTGAAAGCTCATTAATAAACTCCCCCCCCCTCACCATTGTTTCTTGCATAAAAAGAATATCAAGTTCGTGGAGATCCACAAGTCTACTCAAGGCAAATTTCTTAGAGGGATTTCCCTAAAATCCTAATGTTTAAAGAAAAAATAATCATCGTGACACCTTCACAGGGGCATGCCCTACTCTAAGGGCCACTTCTATATTTTTTGTTCCCCTCAATAACTTCCCTAATGGCCTTTTTCTTAGCAAGAGAGATGTATGATTTTCTACCCCTTCCTTGAGATTCCTTCTCTGCATCCTAACCTAATAGCATTCTTCCCCTCCACTCCTCCCCCCCAATCTCCCTTTGGATTCCTTCCTAAATCTAAGAGGGTATCTGAAGGGGTCATCTTTAAGAGACACCTCTCCATTAGTTAGGGATAGTCAAGAACTTACATGACCATTTTAACTCTTCCTTGGTCTAGAGTAAGAATATTTTACCTCTACCAAGGGTGAATCCAAAGAAAAATCCATTCCAATTCCCATAGGAAGATCATAATTCAGCCCCATATATTTCTTAGTTGTTTTCCCCACTCTAGACTTTACAACTAAATTAATTTTATAAACATCCAAAGAAGGCCAATCATTAAGAGAAAATTTCAAAGAAGAATTTTCAATAGGCACCAATAGAGTTAATTTAGTTGATAACTTACTGGTATGTGTAGAGGACAAAACTAAGGTTGGCTCCAGGATTTGTGATTTCCCTGCATCCTCATCTAAGTGAATATTATTTTGTTCTACCAAAGGAGGGATATCTTCCTTTAAAATATCCCCTTCGACACTCCTCACCGCTAGCCCCTTATCTATTTCCTCTCCACCAATTGCCAATACCAATCCAAAGAACTTACCCTTCACCAAAACCTAATGTCCATCCCCACATCTCCTGAAAACAACACCATATCCATCCAACAATTGATCCTTTCCCAATTCCTGATAGAGTAGAAAGTTCAAACCCATAACTTCCTTGAAAGAATCCCCTTCCCTTTGTCCTCTTAACTAAATTTACAAAAATTGCATTTGGCTAGACTAAACTTGGCTTCAATTATTGTGGCTCCCTTGCCACTATATCCAAAAGCACTTGATTTTAAACTACTAATGGAAAACAATTCTCCATTAGAAGATCCCTTTGAGAACCTACACAAACTTCCCCTGAAAATTTCCTCCCCTCTGAAGACCATAATCATCAATAGTTCCATCTTCCATAACCTTTAAATGATCCAGATTATTTTCGGAACGAAATGAAAGCAGAGATATTACAATGAAATACTCATGAAAATTGCCAGAAACAGAGAAATGCAACAATATTTGATTTCTATTAATGAAAGAATTGTAAAGAGAATGTAAAAATACAGAGTGCAAGACTCGTTATAATGGTGGCAACTTTATCTCTGAGAAGATATGTGACGACCTTTTTTATGACAAACATGAATGCCAAAACCTTAGACATCCAAAAACCTAGCCCTAGGAGATGAAATGCCAAAAGTCATGTGGGCCCTGTTTGGGCAAGTTCATACATTAACTTCGCGGGGTCGTAACTTTTGCATACGATATATATTTTAGGTGCGTGATAGCCCATTGGAAAGGTCTTTTAGAGAACTATGCATTATGCCGTCAAACTTTGACTTTGTCTATAGTTTGACTGTGGCACGCCAAAAAAAACATTGTTTAGGGCCCCAAAACGACCCTGGAAGTATAGAGAGATGTGCTGACATGAAAACTTCCAAAATAAGCTAGTTAGATTAGGTGGGCAACCACCAGTCTCCACCTAGAAGATGTGTAGGGCTTTAGATAGCCCCAGAAGTGTAGAACCCACAATTACAAAGAAGTACAAAAGAACGTGTTGAACTAAAAATTGACAAGAGGAGTGAGTTGAAATAGGTGGGTGGCCACCAATATCCGTTTGGATCATTAAATCATCCACAATACAACTCATGGAGGCATCTCCATACCCATTCAAAGACGTAATCATACCAAATCAACAGGAACCACATCACTCAAACTGAGAACCTCCTTTAACCCTATCCCTTCCCTTGACTTCTAAACAAAGAGTTCTTTAATAGCCTTAGTAGACCCCTCGTTTTGAGAC
This sequence comes from Picea engelmannii, assembly GCA_009831015.1. Lineage (NCBI taxonomy): Eukaryota > Viridiplantae > Streptophyta > Pinopsida > Pinales > Pinaceae > Picea > Picea engelmannii. The sequence continues at coordinate 17,208 of ML789350.1, forward strand.
GGGATTACATTAGAATTTCCACACAACACTGGGTGGAAGATATCAACTCACCCATTTTTACATCATATGAGACTGAAATAGTCCATCTAATATGGATCTCCAAGTGCCATGAACAAGTTCTATGTATTCAAATCAACATCATCGAATTCACTTTGATTGTGCTATCCCCCACAACATCCTTTAAGGACCATCCCAAAACTTCATCTCCTTCACCTAATACCAAACCAACGCTTAAATCCAACCTCGTGGCCTTTTTCTCTCCCCCACAACTCTTACAAGCTTTCCCATTGTCTCCCTTAGAAAATACCACCTCCTACCTTACCTTCTAGTTGTTATCATTACCTGATGTTTTCCTTCATTCCTTTTTATGAAACTTAAGCAAACAATCAAGATGCCCATTATTGTGGTAATGGACACATAGGAAGGGAATACCTACATAATCCAAGCTTTGGACAAATGACCTCTTTCCCATCACTAACTTGATATCCTTGGCCAAACCTTCATTTAGGTCCATTTAACCAAGATATGAGATACATACCGTGAGGTTTCAACTTTGAAGTGCTCATTGACTTCTAGGGATTTCTCAAATTTATCCCATATAGCCTTAAACATTTCAATAGTCCAAAACTCAAGAGAGAATCTGGCATTTTGATCCAAACCGGGTGTACTAATAACCTCTCAAACCTAGGGTCTAACCTCTTTCCCACCACTAACTTGATATCCTTGGCCAAACCTTCATTTAGGTCCATTTCAACCAATATATGAGTTACATAATGTGAGGTTTCAACTTTGAAGTGCTCATTGACTTCTAGGGATTTCTCAAATTTATCCCATATAGCCTTAAAAATCTCAATAGTCCAAAACTCAAGAGAGAACCTGACATTTTGTTCCAAACGAGGTGTACTAATAACCTCTCAAACCTAGGGTCAAACCTTGGCACCCACTTCTTCAAGGATAACATCACTGAGCCCAAATACCATCATCCCTTCAATATTACCACTACACCACCTTTAGATTTGAAGTGGAAAGCCAACCATCTCCGCACTAGAGTGTGAAATCATGACACATAGCCTAAAAAAGGTTGTCATACCTTCTCTATCTAGGCAATACGGTTTTTCTCCGAGATAAGACAACCATAAATCCTCCTGGTCAACATTTTAACAGATATATCCACTACGTACACTATTGTTACATCTTCCCATAGAAGAACCCGACTCTCCTATTTGTTAGTTTCACACATTTCTTCCCCTTTCTACTGGGGTTTAGTTGCAAACTTCCTTCCACTATAGCTTCACAACCTCTAGTATTCTTCAAACCCATGGTATATGCCACCAGCCTTATAACTTCTTGAACATGAGCTGCCTCTAAATCTAACACAATTTTCTTAAAAACCAGAGATGGGCTATTTGATAGCTTGATACTATGAGACTGTTCAACAAAACTTGTCTCATTTTCCACCACATTGGACAAGATAGACTTAATAAAGTTCTTTTGGTTTGTCATACCTTCACCCACAGTGTCTTTTAAGGATGGAATAATACTATTGTCAGACCTAACAGTCATATCGACAGTCTGCACATTGCCAATGATACCCAAAGGATTCACTAAGGAAGTGGTTAAGGTCACGACCTCCCCTCTAAGGGATTTAGTGGGTTTCCCTAGGAAACCTACTAGACTTCCCCTAGCTAACTTATCTACCATCAATCATCCATTACAAAGATTGGGAGGCCTTCAACTAGGTCTTGAGTGTAGTCTACTTGGTCTACCTCCATCCTAACCTTCTATGTAACCCTAAACCTCCATGCAAACTCCTTCTCCTCACATACCCTAGGTCGATTACACAAACAATGTGCAAATTACCTACAACTCTTATACTATGTAAAAAAACAAAGCACACAATCATAGCACATGCAAAATCTATTACATAGTTAAATGGATAAACAAACAAATACAAAAACAATAACTCTTACATTAAGAAAAATCTTTGTTAAAAAGTGCTTCTAAGATGCAAAAATGGAGTAAAACATAATAAAAAGGAGGAAAAATTGTTTCTCTTTCCATCGATATACAAAGACATATACATGCCAAAAGAGTACAAAAGCAAAACTTGGAACTCAAGTGTCCTAAATAGCATAAACATTTAAATTCATTGTAGTTAACTTATTGACTATATACACTTTAAAATTGTATTCAAAATAGAAAGACAACACTCAATCTAGATTATGTAACTAGAAATAGAATAATTGGCAATGCTTTTTGCCATATACATGTCTAGTAAACATTTATTCCCCTCAACACTTTCTTCATTTTTTATTGAGCTCCCTATCTATCATCTTCGAGTTGAGTAGTCGAATCTAATAATAATAATTATAA
>ML789350.1:43372-69328 GCA_009831015.1 Picea engelmannii
GGTGAAAATATAAGAGAGGAAAAGTGGTCAAGGACCCTACCTAAGCTTTAGACATTTTTAAGAGGTAATACATTTAGGATGAGGTAAGGGGGAATTAAGGAAGGTGGTCCAACATAGAAGAATGGTAGAGACATATTGATATCATCATTGGGCTACTCACACATGGATATGGTACAGAAGAGGGTCACATTGCAACCTTCTTGGTGGGAAGGTGTATGTGAGTGCTAAAGTGAGAAATCCATATGGTGCACTCACAAGGTATTATCACCTTGGTTGACCTATCTATTTGGGACTAGGAGCATGTTAACAATTGGAGTAAATAGAGACTTCATCCTCCTCTAGACTTGAGCCACATAGTCACCTTTCTTCTCAAGCACCTTAAAGGAGCGGCCTCCATAAATTGATATGTGAATGATGATTGAATATGGGGCTTGAATGAAGATGACTAGAATGTAAAGAGTTGCTATCGGGCTTTGCTAACTCAATAGGAACTTCTTCCCATATCCAAATTCTGATAGAAAAATATGGAAAGGTGATAGACTCTTGAAGATAAAGTTTTTTTGTTGGTTAATGTCTTAGAACAAACTTTTCATAGTAGAAAACCTTAGAAAAAGGGGCATCCAAGGTTCATAAAGATTGTTCTTTGCAAGGAAGTGAAAGAGACTTCCTTCCATCTACTCCTTGAAAGCAACATCTTGAAACAAATTTGGCAACTTTCAATGAGGGAGCTTTAGGTAGGGGTAAACCATCATCTGAGATTGGAAACAAATGATGATCACATGGAGTGGAGAATAACCTCATCGATTGGTTAGTTGCCCTGTTACTTCATAGAACAATAAATACATTAGGATTCAAGGTGGTTACAACATGTGAACAATAAGGGTGCTAGGATTGTCTTGGTCTACAAAAGCTATAAATACCAATATATGAACTTGATCCCCCACAGGGAGGGACTCAACATCACGACATAATGCATCGAGGTTGACTCTCAGGAGCAAAGCTAACTCTTGCTTAAAGCTCTTCGAATCCCATAAAGTAAGGGGGTGAGGAACCTCATTGAACGTAACTTTACAATAGTGTTTCCCTTAGAAAACCAATTGCAACCAATCAATTTGAATGCCAAAGGAATTTGAAGCTGTCCCTGACCATCCAAGTGCCCCTTAGGAGGGGCCCTTTCCATGAGAGTGGGGCTACAAAAAGTGAATGAAATTCACCTTGAAACCATGCACAAAAAACTCGAGAATTTTGACATTTCTAGAAAAAAATGTTGAACCGTTTCATCCTCACCACACAATGCACATGCTTGAATTAGTAATGCCAACTTTGTGCAACCTCTTAACAGTCAATCCTTGATGATGCAATAATGGCCTCCAAACTTTATGTTTGAATGAAGCACGAGCCTTACAAATGGTTTGACACCTCCTTAGCGATCACACCATTAGATCTCTGAGCCCCCATCTTTTATTTAAGTGAGTACCAAGGTTAGATGAGTGTCGAATCAATGCATAAAGATCCTTCGTCTCATATAGATAATTAGGCTTCCCACTCCTCCATCTCCAATCGCTCTATACCGAGGCTTCCCCATTCATTTGCATTTTATATAAACAACTTTTTGGAATCATATGACAAAACCCTCTAAGACAGTGTTGTTGGCAACATATAATTTTTTAGTGTCATTTAGAATCCTCTATGTGTGCCACTGTTGGGTGTATTGATTCCACAAGTCCTTCCAAAGAAACAAGCCTTTCCTAGCCAACCTTTTCTCTCCATATTTTGGTGAGAGTCCAATTTGGCCCTGTAAAGACTATAATGTCCAGATTGGCTAGGATGCTAGATCTTAGGCATCATTGGGTCCCATAAACTGCCAATAGAGAAAACTATAGACTATTTGCCAAGTTGATCAAACCCTCTTGAGCGGAATCAAACTTGAGATCGGAAATGCCTTTGCATTACCGGTAATCCCTCTAGTGCGTTGAGTTCGCTAAATTTGGTGACACACTAAGACCTATTAAGGGGCATCCCTTCCACTGCCTATATCACCGATTTTTTAGCACTGACAACCCCTTGGGGTTTTAAGCCAAGGAGGCCTAACCCCCCCGACCTCGGGGTAAGGTACATATGTCCAAAGCCACCAAAGAAAACCCCTTTGTCCTTCCCTGTTTTCCCCAGAGAAAGTTGTGGAGAACACACTCTACGCTTTATAAACTGATTGAGAAGGCAAAAGAGACTAAGGGTAATACAAGTGTCTTGTTGCTAAGATTCTGTCCACAACTGTAATTCTCTCAGCAAGTGACAAGTTGAGAATGGACCAAGTGTGAAGCTTCTTTTCAAATTTTTTCATGATCCATCCCCATAGATCCATAAGAGAAACTTGTACGCCAAAGGGGATTTCCAAATATCAAATCATCACTTTAGATCTTATGCACTTCCATTTTTGATCCAGTTAGTATGGGGGGCCTCTTGCCCAATAAGAAAAACATATGTTTTCTCCTCACTAAAAATTGTCCTAAGAAATTTTGCAAAAGTATACAAACATAACATAGTTCCCTCCTTTATGTGTTAGAGCCAATTCATTTGCAAAGTGGACATTAAGGAGTTGGTTACCATCTAGTAAGTAGATACCTTTTATTTGCCCCTACATTCTTGTTGTTTCCAACAAGAAACCAAAGAGTATCCATTGCGATCACATAGAGATACAATGCTATTGGGCACCCCTAAAGAATGGAACGTTGTAGTGGGAATCAATCATGGTTACACTTATCGGCGATATATTGGTCATATAGCGAGATTTATGTGGAGTCGATAATATTGTGATATTTTGCTCGAAACAACATTATTGCAATAATTTAAAATATTGTGATTTTTCTGAATATATCGCGAGTCAAAGGAAAATATTGCCCCACTGATATCAATATTGCTTTATAACCTAATTTTTGGTCTTTTTACCCTCATTTTGAAAAATAGAGACATGGGATTAAGCCAGGAGGAGTTTGTCTCCCTGGTAATCACTGGTAATATTAAGTTCTTAAAGTAAAAATTGACATAATATGTCAGCTTTTACTTAAATTTTTAACATTATCATTAATTGCTTTAAGATGTTTGAGAGTGGTTCCAACCTCATCGAACTTCATATGGAAAAAGTAGAATTTCATATCCCATTTACAATTCAGTACTCTTGACAATTTTTAGGATTTCAGGATTGGCAAAATTGCAACATTCCACTAGATTCTATCATGTATGAGGGTATGGGATTGGCATTTAATCAAGAGCACCATGATCTCTATGTTCCTTGATGTTGGAGGTGTTGATTGTTGAACTCCTTTGTCATGACCATAGTAAATATTAAAAATGTACCCTTCACTCAAGCAAAATCACTAATTAGGCATGATAAGGTTTTTCTACCTTAATTTAAGGCTTGGATTAGGGAGTTTCATCAAAATTGGAGGGTGTTGATTGATGTCATTGGAGGATCAAGGTAGAGGCAAAGGCTAGAGGAGGGGGCATAGGGTGCTACTAATGGTGAGGATCCCAATATAGGTGATGGTTTTGATGATATGTAGTTATTTTTTGTAGCATGATGTTTTTTGAACTCTATAGGCCATTTAGGCCCAAAAGCACCATAGAGAGAGAATGACATGGAACCAATTGGAACTTTGGACGAAAATCCCCCACTCCCACCACCAGTAGTACTAGGCCTTGTCACAGGCCTGGACGAATGGAAGAAACCACCTCCAAGTGAAGGTTTCGTTGTGGAGATGTGCCCCCCAGCATAAGGGAAAGCTTGCCAAGGAGCTATCGAACTCCTCGAAAATGGAAAATCTTGCAAAGGAGCTGACAAACTCCCTGCTCCCGAGCTAGAACCTTGAATAAATGGCTGGGATGGGATTGGAATAGAACTTTTTCCGATCGACGACATCCCAAACGAAAAGGCGTTAGTGACAGACGGTGCAGGCTGAGTACCAGCCATGATAGAAGTGGGTCCAACTGACAAGGAAACCGAACCACTAATCAAAGGAGACGTCGTTACCTGAACGACGCTCCTTGTCTGGGTTGAGGGAAAAGTAGGTGTTGTACCCCCTCCTCTTACCGCTGAAAGAGGAGTATGTGGACTCCCTCCCTCAGGAAAGTTATTATTATCTCCCATGGTACATCGTTGGATCCAAAAACCTTGAGTGTTTGCAAACTTAAAGTTTTCTACTTGCACAAGGAGTGGATCGTTAGGTCCAACTAGCGGAGGATTCCAAGGTCTAACAAAGCCTTCAACTTCGAGATCGGAAATTCGTGTTACCTTCGGTGTAGAAGTGACTTCTTATAAAGGCAAACAGGCTCGGGGGCAACTTCTCTAGAGTCAGTAGACTTAAAAGCATCGGCTTGGTCTAGCTTTCGCCTCAGCGACGACGACGACGACTCCACCCTTTCTGGCGAAAGGCCTTGAAGCCTTCGAGAACGGCGAAGTGGTTGGTCTTCCACTTTGAATCAACAATCCAAGGTAGGTTCCAACAGACTCACTAAAGGCCAAAGTACAAACTCAGAGCACCCAACTAAAAGTCTAAAGAGGGATAAAAACCAAGAAGACTACCCTTCTGAATGCTTCCGACCCCAGGGAGATGAAGCCTTGTTGTCCAAAGCATGCACAAAGGCAACAACCGGCTAGAAGAAACAGTTACCCTGACCTTCAGCTGACAACCCTTCCGAGCTCAAGTGCCAAGGCTTCGTGATGACACTCCCCAGGGGTTTTGACAATGTGATGCAGAGTCTGTCTCAGGTACTGCGATACACCCCTTGCAGTCACCTTGTGTGTCAACCTAATGATAGGCCACTAAAGTCACCAACTTGCAGTCGACCTCTAGGGGGTATAGTCGATAGTCAGGACAGAGTGCATGGGAAGGATAATTGAGTCCGAAGCTCTTCCAGAGGACTGTCTACAAAAGGGCCAATGTCACTTCAAAAAATCTCAAACTAGGCTGAAGCTTCCAGAGGATTGTCAACAAGAGGGCCAGTGTCACTTCAGAAAATCTCAAACTAAGCACGAAGCTTCCAGAGGACTGACGTCGAGAGGGCCAATATCACTTCAGGGAAACTCCAAATTGAGTCTGAAATTCGCAGAGGATTGACGCTAGATGTGTCAATATCACTTCAGGAAAACTTCAACTAGGTTCAAAATTCACAGAGGACTAATGCCAGATGAGTCAGTGTCACTTCAGGAAAGAACCCCCAAAATACGCTCAATCTGCTATGCTTGGTCGAGTTTCGAAGGGGTTATCTCCTCTACTCTTCCTTGCACGACCTTGTGTTTAGCTCCTGTGTGAGAGGAGGCTCCCGACACTGCCTATACGACAATTGGATTTTCACTCCCTATCATAGATTCCTATGTTTCTTTTCGTGGCCTTGGAGAGTTACCTCTCCAACCTAATCCAAGGCCCTAGCTTGAACTAGTTAGTGGACCCTAAAAAGAAAAAGTCTAATGATTTTTAGATTAAGCGTTAATTTTAGTTGGCTTTTTACTCAGGGGAACAAGAATGAAACTCATGGTGTTTGTATGACTCAAGAAGAAAAAACTTTAAGAACACTGTGCTTAATAAACAAACTAGTCCTTCAAATGAAAAGGTGCAATACACTTCTTTTTTACGAGCTTTTTAAAACATAAATAATATATTTTTGTTTGTATGCAAGATCTAAGTTTACTTTGAAATGCAAACTTAAAATTCTCTTTCCTTTTACATGCCAATGCAAACTACGCTGTTACTCTAGGCCCAATGCAAAACAGAGTATAAAGGAACTTTGCAAACAAGATTCTTTTCTTTTTGTAGAAGGCTACTCAAAACCGAAAATAACTACTTTTCAAAACAAGAAAAATGCATAACAAGCCTAAGTGCTAGAGCATGAGTTCTTTTCTTGAAAACTTAAAAGGAAAGGGAACAAGAGAAGAAACGACCAACAATGGAGGTATTTTTTGTCTTTTTTGTTACTAAAAGGAAATGAAATGCAAGTACCATGCAATTTTGTATTTTCTTTTATGAACAAAGGAAAGAAGGCCGAGAGGAAGAAAGAAGACAACCTAGGGTCACTGGAAGACAACAAAGAACTGGAAGTATAATCCAACCACACAAAGACTAGATTTTCAACCCACCTAAAAACCTTATATACAAAAAGATCAACCAATCAAAGAGAAAGAACCTTTTAATCAAAATCTCAAGTTTACAGAGGCTTGATATGACTTTCAAAGACAAAAACAACTAGAGTGTTAAAGTATTATGTAGTTGCAAAAGATATTCTTATTGTATTTGATCAAGTCAAAACCCTAAAAGAATAATGCTAAAGTATATTTGTAATGTTGGCCCAGGAAAATAATTATTATTATATTTTGTACTTGCAATATGAGAAGTCGGCCCTGCTAGAAAAAGTCAAAGTAAATTATATTTGCCAGAAAAAACAGGTCGACCCTGTGGGAAAAGTTCACTGGCAGAATAAGTATAAATAAGGTGACACCTTACTTATTTAGTGTCACAACTCACTCAACTATAGCGCAAGTTTGGTGGAGAGTTGCAATTGTAGCTGTAGCTACAGGAGGAAGGATAAGGCACATATCTTGGTCTTGGTTGGTCCCTCTCTCATGCACTTACTTGCTAGGGTAATGCGCTAGGGTTTGGATTGTGCCTTGGTGTATCTCTTGGTGTATGTCTTGGTATAATACTTGGTGTATCTTCTGGTGACAAGGTGCAAGTCTAGTAGTCGGGTTTCCCTTTTGAGTAGAAGGGTTATCTGGGATATTTCTCTCTGAGAGAGCATTGTATTGACACTGTACTTAGTTGATGAATCTATACGGAAGAAGTTCTGCTGGGTTTTCTTCCCCAAGAGGGTTTCCCAGGATAGATCTCTGTGTGCTGTGCTAGGAGGTGGCACATATAGGTGCCTATGGTTGGGTGACGATGATGTAGCATTGTCTATGAATAAACGAGCACGTAAAAGTAGTTAAGTTGCTATGGTAAATCTAACAGTAACTAGTTTTAGGAAAATTTCAACATAGAGAAGGTTCAGGCATGGCTGAACATCCAACCCAAAACTTCCTAGACACCAAAAACTGCCCTAAATAACAATTTTCTAAAAGTGTACGTGACTGTGTACATTGCAAATCGCGTATGTACACATCTGTTACTGAAGACAAACGCGTATATACGCAATCTATACACAAGCAAAGCCCGTACAACTCAACAAAAATCCAAAAAAAAGAAAATGCCAAAAATCTAAGAGGTTTCTAGAGACTGGAAAAGACTTCTGAGGTAGTAAATGCTTGATAACTAGCCCCCAAAACAAGAAAAACAATAAACCACAAGATCCCTTAAACCGACCCAAACTAGGAGAAAAAGGTCCGTAATGGAGTCATCGATTCTGTTATGGAAATCTAAGTCCTATGGTTATGGGTTGGGGCCACAACAGAGCAGTGCCCTAAAAGACTTCTTTCAGACTCTAATTAGGAAGTTAATTAAAAGTAACTACTTGCAATAACTAACTTTCGAAAGATAAGAAAGAGAACATACCTGGAACCAATGTTTGAAGTCAATCTCGCTCAAGAACGTTTGCTCCAGAACTCTTACACAATGATCCTTTGAAACTCCTGCAAACAAAGAAACATGCAACTATAAATAGGTAGTTACTTGCTAACTAACTATACATGATCATTTCAATTTACATGATAGATTCAAAACAAGATACAAATAATCTCATTAAAAACATGAATCAACAAAGAGAAATGGACGAGAATGAGAGATCTTTTATTAATAACAACATAGAAGTTGGTTACAACCTATGATCGCTGCGGCATGGTCTCGGAACTAGGCTCCAAGTTTCTCCACCCAAGGTCAGAGATGACAAGCACTACCTCCAAAGCTTTGTGTTCTAACAGGTCCAAGGAAGCAATGGATTTCTTCCCGACAAGATAAGGGGAAACACAAATCCTGAAAACAAGGGTTTTCAGGGGGGAAATGACAATCTCAGATGCAAGGGGAAAAGGGGGCTTGCAGGGCTATAAGGAAAATGCCAACATAAGGGTGCATCTCTTTGATATGTTTTTCTTCTATCCCAAGGCTCTCTTTTATACTCTCGTTTGACAGTTGGAGTAGTTATGAACATGCTACAGGAGGTCGGGAACTTGGGGAACCCGTTAACTCTGCTCGAAATATCGAGATTTATTATTTTTTTGGGCCAATTAAACATGTATGCGAGTTGCTAACTGGCAAGTCGCGTATGTATGCGAGTTGCTTTAAGGAGAGTCGTGTACATCAAGCAAAATGGGATTTTTTGGGAGGAAAAGGGGGATTTTGCTTCTGCAAGTAGGGAAAGGGATGTAACTGAGGCCAATGAGTCGTCATGAGCATATGTGGTGTCAAATGACGCTATAACACATAGTAGTCATATTATATAAGATTTGCTTGATCAAACACAAAATCAAAATCTTTGGACAAGCAAGATGTTTGTAGCCCAATCCAAAATACAGTGTCCAATCACCAACTTGAAGTGAATTGTATTTGGTAGGGTTGATGAAGATCAAGTCACATTATCATCCTTTTGTCTGATCATTGACTCACCAATGGGATGAGAACCAATGCTAGCTGAATAGTCGGCCTTTCCACTGTTGACATATAACTTGGCTTCTTCATTAAACTCACCTCTTCCACATCTTGGTGGTGTAACATGTGAAAATTTTGCTTTTGCCTCTCCGAGGAAGCATCATCCTGCTTCATTGCGCCATCTCACCTTCTCTGAGGGTCTTTCTCTCTTCATGAAAATTAGCAGATAAAGAAAAATAAATTTGTTGTTTACCTTATTGTTTCTCTAGGTTTTCTCCTATAACCGTCAACTTCTCTTTGCCATCCACTAGTCAAAACAAATCCTGTTCTTCCACACCCATAGCAATCCTCTTTTTCTTTTGTCAAGAATAAAATAATAGTTATTATTGAAGACAACATCTAAATGTGGGCTATGCTTCATAATCCAACTAATGGAAAGTAAATTTTTTCTGCAAACTAGGGACATAGTAGACATCCCTAAATATCAACCTCTTACCTCTCATAAGAAGTTGCACAGTTCCCTTTCCTTCAACTTTGTTTTCTTCTCCACCACTCAAGACAACATAATTAGAGTTTGAATTGCCCTTAACAAAATTAATATACCAAATTTTCTTGATTAGTAAAATGTCATGATGCACCTGAATCAATGTACCAGTTTGTTTTGGTCCCAATGTCTCCTTTATCACTAGCCATAAACACATAAAATACTTCTTCCTGTTTGTGATCAGCGACATTGGCTTGTTTCTTTGTACATTGATCTTCAAAAGAAGGCCCTTGGTTGTGTCTTTTGTTCCACAACCATTTCCTACAAAACTTGGCCTTATGTCCTAGCATGCCACAATAAAAACACTTCATGCCTTTCCCAAGTTTTTGAGTATATGAATGAATGCTCTTGCTTCCATCTTCATGCTTGCTTTTTCACTCGCACTGTGCTTTGAAGGCTACTTCTGCTACTGAACTGCTTCTACCACCTATCCTTATGTAAACGATTATTGCTATTTTTTTAAAAATAAGATAATCTTTATTAATGTCCAACAAATGACCATAAATAGGTCAAAGGGATTGCTAGGTACATCAGAATCAATACATAGTGGGAGTGTGAATACATCCCATATAAAAGTAGATCTAATCTTTGAGATCTAGGATCTAGAATCCAAAGTCTATCATCTAGTAGTAAGATACAAAGTTGGGAACCACAAAGAAGAACAAAGCCCTTTGAATAGCTTGAGAGCCTAGAAGAGTGTCTCAACTAAAGATACCCGGGGAGAGTGCTTGAGGTCTCTCGGTGCCATTTCCTATTGATGATGAGGAGAAGTTCCGACTGTCAAGTCTATACTCAAAGTAAGTGGATCTCTCCTACCACTCAATTTCGAAGCAAAGAAACTCTTGATGGAACATTGTTTGGATGAACTGGAGGATTTGGAAGAGTGAATCTATGGTGCATCACACTGCCTGGAAGAGGTTGCCCGGCTATTGAGAATTAGAGGAAGAGGAAGAGGAATTGTTACAATGCTTGGAAGATTTTTCTTGGGCCCAAACATGACACCATTGCAAGGGTCTCATGGACAAAGGTCGAATGTCTCCCCTTGATCTCATGGATTTGAAAGTTTGAGGTGGAGTTGCACTCTACTTGCCTCTTGGTGCCTTTGTCAGTAAGCATTGGGAAGGAGGTGATTATCTTGGTAGTGTCCGATGGTGATTCTCAATTGCTCAAATGTTAGATCAACATCTCCAGAAGTTATATTCAAGGTTTGAAAAAAATTTCTATATGAAGGTGGTAGAATTATTACCATGTCTTGTTCAACTTTTCTATCAATGCCTTTTCATTGATCTTTAATCTTTGTTTTTTTCAATAAGTGTTCTTGAAGAGACTCGTATTCCTCCATCTTTATTGAAAACAACAAATTGTTTAAGAAAAAAGCTCTATCTTTATTTGATGTCTCTTGCATGTTTTACAAATGCCCCCAAATCTTGATAGCATCATCACCATCTTGCACTTTAGGAAGCATATCATTGGTCACAGAGAGCTTGATTAACATCACAACCTCCCATATTCTTGCATCAAACTCAGATTGAGCATTCTCATCTATTGTAATTTGCACTTCCTTTCCCAAGACAATTTTGTCTGGATTCAAAAATCACAAACATTTTCTGTTTCCATGTGGGAAGATTTTTACCATCAAACCTCTGATTTCCTTCTAATAGTATATTGGATAGATAGACCCTTCTTAAAAAGATTAAAACAAATTTTGAATTTGCTACTATGACTAAATAATGATAGCCCTATTGCTGGCCTACACATCAAAAGATCAACTACAACCCTGTGGCTATTCTCATCGAATGAAATGTTTCTTTTACCTATTTTTAAAACTCTAAAGTTAGTCTCAAACTCCAAAAATATTACAGATTCAAACTTTGAAGAATCCTTAAATTACAACCTTTGCTAGAAACCCATTAACACATTTCATAAACCAAACTTCAAGAAGATTAAAATCTTGAACACAACAATGAAGAGAATGCAAGCAAAACTTACTGGGCTTCTATCTCCTCTGCATACATGTGAGTTGGGTTCATTCCTTTTTCAAATATGTCAACATGTTGTTAGCCTCTTTACCTTTTCGTGATAGGTTAGCTTCAGCCCCAACCAATAATATGTTGAGCCCCTTCTTTCTATAACACATCAATCCCTAAGTTGGCTCTAGTCTCTTCCCTCTTCAACGACTCTTACGAATTCGAGCTCTTACAAATTCCTCTAACCACAACTTTATTCTTGATTTTGTTTCTTTTGCAGGATGGCGTCTTTTCTTGTCCTAACTCCTGTCTCTATTATCCCCTGGTGGCTTTAATCAAGGCTTTCGCCTTGTTCGTTTTTAATTCGCATAGATGGCGACTCCCCTCACAAATGATGCAACTCCCTCCACAGATGATGTGACTCCCCTCACGGCAACTTTGATAATCCTTGGGGATTTTTGCTTATTAGGACAAATTGACAATTATCACAGTGTCACCAGTTTTACGCCACACAACATATAATACATATGAGTATATTCCCTTAGGCTCTTCATGTGCACAAATGGCAACTCTTACTCCACATAGCATATCACTTGGGCTCTTCACAACGTAATCTCTTTATCCTACGCTGGGATGACTCTATCCTTAACCCCAACAATAGATGACTTTGACAATTTACTTGACTAGCACGGGATTTTGACAATGGCTTTGACAACTCCTATGTAGTCATTGTCAAAAATTTTCAGAGATTCACTTTATAATAAAAGAAATACTAATCTAAAATCTTGTGCCCAATTCATTTCTATCCAATCATTTGTGTTGTTGTAGTGCCTTGAACCGTCACTGAACTAGTCCAGTCCCTAGGCCTTCACCCGCTTCCAACCTTAGTGTCTTCTCAACTATGGCTCTGCTACCATATCAGTGTCTACCCACACAAGAGAGTAGACAAGGAGGCACATAAGAATGAGAGAGAATAGATTGATTCATTATTGAGTGATGCAATGTTTCTTTACATAGAAGGAGAGAGAGTAGTTATGCAACTCTGGAACACCTAATCTTTTAATGACCACATTAATTAACTCATGCTTACAACATATTATTATAAAGTGACTAAGACTTTATTACATGTCTAAAGCATGCCTAAGTCCTGATTATGACCATTGTCTCTAACAAGTCATATTGTGAACAACAAGCAGATCTCAAATGGAAGTTGCCTTGAAATGTCCACCTCTACACATACTTTAGCATTAGGCCAAAAGGTGTGAGAACCATGCTCATGTCCTACATTCAATCCATTGAAAGGATGTATTATCCTCTCCATGCATGCTTGGAAGTGCTCAAGTATATGGGGAAACTCCATCCATAGTGGATATTTATGTTGAGATGCGTACTTCGAGTTAAAGGTTTCATACCAAGGTTGCACATAAGTTAAGGCATTGACAATCATCCATACTTTGTTAAAATACACTACTTGAGCCACTTCCTCTTTGTCTAACACAACATCAATGAATCCCTTACCAAGCCCATAGGAGGATTCCACCTTCCAACCTCATGGTACCCAATTGTTGGCGTACCATGTATATAGGTCTTTTTCTAGGGGCATCCTATTGTTTTTTATAGCATCGGGAGGTATTCCCACAAGAGGCCAAGGTGCCAGGCATGTGGGGATTTTCATTGGCACCAGTTTAACCTTTTGTTTCGTCAAAATCGGCCTTGGAATAAGGTTGGGGCCTCATGGGCTTGGTGATGGGCTTTGTGGGCTTGTGATGGGGATTCACACCCACAAGAAAGTCTATTTTGGTGTTGACTTTATGAAGGGGCTTTTGACACACCCCTTGGACTTGTATAAATAGAGATCAAGTTATTGTGATATTGTAGATCATTGTGTGGAGACATGGTGAAGGAAGAGGTCTGAAATTTCTGTGGTAGAAAGGGAATTCTGGTAGCAATGAAGGAAGGCCTTTAGGCCTGATTTTTCTGTGGTATTTTATCTTGTTGTTGGGCAGGTATCTTGGATGGAAGAGGCCGAGTAGGCCTCAGGCCTGTTTTAGTCCTTGTGGAAGGGCCGAGTAGGCTGGAAAAGGAGGCCGAGCTCTATGAGGAGAGCTGGCTGTCCAAGATAGGGTGGCCGCAGGCTTGGGGAGCAAGCCTAGCCATAGCTGCAGGCCTGGTTGAAGCAGCCACAGCAAGAGAGAAGGGCTGGCAGCAGAGAAAAGGGCTCAGACTGCTGGAAAAGTGAGGCCGCAGGCCTGTAGAGCAATTCCGTGGCAGCCACAGGTGGCTAGCAGCAAGGAGCAGACCTTGGGAGAGCTCGACAGAACTGACAGAAGGCTCAGGCCTGTAGAGCAATTCTGTGGCAGCCACAGGTGGCTAGCAGCAAGGAGCAGACCCTGGGAGAGCTTGACAGAACTGACAGAAGGCTGGTACAGGCAAGTTAAGGATGCTGGCAGCAAAGTACAGCTACAACAGACTTTAGGACAGCAGGTCTAAAGGAACAGACCTTGGACATCAGAGTTTAAGGGCTGATTAGAGGGCTGTGACAGGTATGTTACAGCAGTTCTTTGAAGTGGTTTTGGACAGCAAGTTAAGGGCTGCTTGAAGGCAGGACAACCCTGGAACAGCAGCAAGGATAAGCCAGTTTTTGGGGCAGCAAAGGAGGGCTGTTACATGAGTGTAACATCAGTTTTGGACAAGCCCTAGAAGGCTGTTACAGCAGGGTAACAGCAGCAGTCTTGGACCAGGTTGTGGCATGGAAACCAAGGAGGGTTCCAGCTGTGTTTTGTAAGTGAATTTTGGTATTTTACTATATGTAAGATTGGGCCATTGTCCCTGGTACAGGAGCCCGGGTGTTTTGGTTTAAGAACAAAATCTTTGAATTTGAAATTCATGTGCACTTGTGTGTGATCTAATTGCTAGTTTCCGCTGTGCGAAAGTAGTCAGGCATCTCAGTGTGTTTATGTTTACAGTTCAATTGGGTAATTGTGTATAACTGTGGAAACATTAGACCAGATCTGAGGTGCAGTAAAATCTAAGATGGTATCGGAGCTTGGGATATGAAGAGAAGGGGATCATCTTGAGACATATTTGTTGGCTACAACACTAGAGGAGTGTTCTTGTTTTTATTCTGGGCAGGTCAAGATGGTGAAAACATTGAAGCTTGAGGACAGGTTGGAAGGGGCAACCAACTTCCGGGCTTGGAAGGCAAGGGTTCTCTTTCTGTTGGAAGAAAATGACCTCAAGGAGTATGTTGAGAGTGTGGTTGTAGCTCCTACCAATCTGCATGAGTTGGCAGCTCACACAAAGAGGGAAGTGAAGGCCAAGCGGGTGTTGCTAGAATATTTGAATGATCACTTGATTCCTCACATTGCCGAGAAGACATCTGCCAAGGAGATGCATGATGCTCTGGTAGGTCTATACCAGAATGGGAATACTGGCAGGAAGTTGCATTTGAAGCATCAACTTCAAGTTGTCAGGATGTCCAGTGAGGACATGGTTGTGAACTGTCTTATGAAAATTACACAGATCCGAGATCAGCTTGTGGCCATCGGTGATAAGGTGGAGGATGCTGAGTTGGTGAATGTGGCGTTGAGAGGTCTTCCTAGGTCTTGGGAACCATTTGTGTAGGGGATTTGTGCACGAGACAAGTTACCATACTTTGATAGACTGTGGACCGATTGTATCCAGGAGGAGACCTGGTTGGTGTCCCGAGATGATATAGATGGTATGGTGAAGAGTAGCAGTGATGAGAACCAGGCTCTTGTAGCCCACACTAGGAAGGGCATAAGAGGTTCTCTAGGCAGAAGAGGTTCGCCAGGGAGAAGGACTTCTTCTGAGCCGAGACGGAGGAAGGATCTTAGTAAGATCAAATGTTTAGAGTGTCGTGATTTTGGCCATTATGCTTCATACTACACAATGTCCACACCGGAGGGGAAGGGGAAGAAGGCAACAAGCATCAACAAGAGAGGTTGATAAGGTTGCAGACAGGTTCCAAAGGGAGATCTTGTTGGTCTCCTCCCTTTCAGGGACAAGTTCCAGCAGGGGGACTTGGTTGGTGGATAGTGGAGCATCTTGCCATATGACAGGTGCTAGAGAGTTATTTGACAACTTCTCAGAGTTTGGCTCAGATTTGTATGTGGAGCTTGGTATGGGGACCAAGCATGAAGTACGAGGATCTGGTACGGTATCATTTAGGCTGGAGTCAGGAGAGGTAATGAGGGTGTCGAATGTGTTATGGGTGCCAGAGCTCAGGAGGAGTGTTCTCTCAGTCTCGGAGATTGAGAAGGACTACCACATATTGTTTCGAGAAGGACAGGTGTTGCTTGTGCCCAGACGATCTAGCTTCAGATCAACAATGGTTCTTGGAGTTAGAAGGGGAAACCTATATAGGTTGAGGGGCCAACCTATGCGTACTGTGACTAACAGGGCAAAGAGACAGATGAGGAGGAGCAGGTGACTCCACTAGTGATGAGGCAGGTAGCCCCACTAGTAGTGCCGGCTAAGAGGGAGCTAGAACTCAGAGAGTCAACCCTCAGGATACAGTAGGGAGGAACAACCTCCCAGGACTATTCAGAGGAGATTAGACTTCAGAGGAGGTCAACAGGTTCAGAGGGAGAAGATGGCTTCGAAGATTGTATAGACTTAGAGGGAATTCGACTCTAGAGGGAGTTAGGAGGCTTAGAGGGAGAGCCGATCATTCAGAGGGAGTTCTCCCTCAGGTTTAGGTGGGAGAGAGATATCTTCCAGGACTGACAAACATGTGTCATGGGTTGAGGAGGCCAGACAAGAGGTTCAAAGGTAGGAGGCTTCTAGGGGATGTGAGACCTCCAGGGAGGATCCACTTGATTCAACAGGTTCTGCTACAGTGACAGAGGAGACAACCAACCAGGAAGAATGGGGAGTAGGATCTGCTTCAATCACAGGGGTAGCAACTAGTGAGGCAGATTGGACAACAGGATTTTCTCTGGTGACATAATCCATGGATCCATTCACCATAGTGGCAGAAGGACTAGCCATTCATGAGGATTGGAGTGTAGATGAGGTGGCAAATCCAGTGCAGGAGACAGGGCTATTTATACTGTGTTAGACAGTGGTGTATCGAGATATTGGAGGATGGAATACCTCTCTCGCTAAGAGGTAGTGTTTATTTTTGTAGCATCGGGAGGTATTCCCACAAGAGGCCAAGGTGCCAGGCATGTGGGGATTTTCATTGGCACCATTTTAGCCTTTTTTTTCGTCAAAATTGGCCTTGGAATGAGGTTGGGGCCTCATGGGCTTGGTGATGGGCTTTGTGGGTTTGTGATGGGGTTTCACACCCACAAGAAAGTCTATTTTGGTGTTGACTTTATGAAGGGGCTTTTGACACACCACTTAGACTTGTATAAATAGAGATCAAGTCATTGTGATATTGTAAATCATTGTGTGGAGACATGGTGAAGGAAGAGGTTTGAAATTTCTGTGGTAGAAAGGGAATTCTGGCAGCAATGAAGGGAGGCCTTTAGGCCTGATTTTTCTGTGGTATTTTCTTTTGTTGTTGGGCAGGTATCTTGGATGGAAGAGGCTGAGTAGGCCTCATGCCTGTTTTACTCCTCGTGGAAGGGCCGAGTAGGATGGAAGAGGAGGCTGATCTCTATGAGGGCCGGCTGTCCAAGATAGGGTGAGCAAGCCTAGCCATAACCACAGGCCTGGTTGAAGCAACTGCAGCAAGAGAGAAGGGCTGGCAGCAGAGAAGAGGGATCAGACTGCTGGAAAAGTGAGGCCGCAGGCCTGTAGAGCAATTCTGTGGCAGCCACAGGTGGCCAGCAGCAAGGAGCAGACCTTGGGAGAGCTTGACAGAGCTGATAGAAGGCTGGTACAGGCAAGTAAAGGATGCTGGAAGCAAAGTACAACTACAGCAGACTTTAGGACAACAGGTCTAAAGGAGAAAACCTTGGACAACATAGTTCAAGGGTTGATTAGAGGGCTGTGACAGGTATGTTGCAGCAGTTCTTTGAACTGGTTTTGGACAGCAAGTTAAGGGCTGCTTGAAGGCAGGACAACCCTGGAACAACAGTAAGGATAAGGCAATTTTTGGGGCAGCAAAGGAGGGCTGTTACAGGAGTGTAACAACAGTTTTGGACAAGCCCTAGAAGGCTGTTACAGCAGGGTAACAGCAAGAGTCTTGGATCAGGTTGTGGCATGGAAACCAAGGAGGGTTCCAGCTTGTGCTTTGTAAGTGAATTTTGGTATTTTACTGTAAGTAAGATTGGGCCATTGTCCGTGGTACAGGAGCCCAAGTGTTCTGGTTTAAGAACAAGAATTTTGAATTTGAAATTCATGTGCACCTGTGTGTGATCTAATTGTTAGTTTCCTCTGTGCTAAAGTAGTTAGGCATCTCAGTGTGTTTATGTTTACAGTTCAATTGGGTAAATTGTGTATAACTGTGGAAACATTAGACCAGACCTGAGGTGAAGTAAAATCTAACAGATCCATCTTAAAAATTGGAGGATGACAACCTTCTTCTTTAATATATCAAGAACATGTTTGATTGCCCCATTGAATGCAAAATATGTATTAAACTTTCCTAGTTGTGGACGAGGGTTTATATGCAATAAAGATGGGTCTCCTTGATTGTGAATGATAATATCATCCTTGGAAAGGGCTTCTGAAGGATGAGATCATTTATCTAACCCTTGGCTCCATTTACAGCTATAAGTGATGTTATCTATCTTGGGGCTCTCAAGGGTAGGCTTAGAAGGAGACTCAATAGAGGTCCTTTATGTGTGATAGCCATTTGCTTGAAATAGAAGAGTTTCTTTGTTGGGACATTTCTTCTTGTTGTTTCCACTATTATGCCAACCCTCTTATTGCTTATTAGGAACACCCTTGAATCCTTATGGCTTGGTAACCTTGAAAACAGTTTTCCCTAGTAATGCACGTGGTAGAGGATTATTAGCAAAAGATTGTAGATCCTCCATGGAGAGACCATTACAATCTCCTTTGTCTACTTCAACCTCAACAAGCAATACTTTGTCTTCAAGTGTCATAACATCAGTGACCATTAAATCTAGAAACTCCATTGTACCCTACGAAAGCCATACTTCTTGCTCAAGTGAAAGGAACACTTAGAAATTGAGTTGATAGGAGGATGCAATCCAAGAGCATTGTTGGAGAAGCCTCACCCTTCATGAATCAACAGAACTAGTCCGGGCTAGGGAAGATGAGCTTGCAAGCACTCCATTCTACACGACCAAATACACAAAAGCTTAGCCCATGCACCAACACTCCTGCAAAGAGACTCTGGCTGTGGGCTAGGGTAGACCACGAACCAAGACCCAACTATCCACACCATGAATGAAACACAAAGGAAACTCGTGTTGCTGCTAGGGAATACCACGAACCAAGTCCCAACTATTCTATGCGTACCATGAACCGATAGAGGCAGACCCACCATGAACGAACAAATGAAGAACTTGGTCTAAGGTAGCCCGAGTCGAGATTCCCCCCCTTTTCCCTTCATTTCATGGTCCACATGGTTTCTCGGGCTCACCATATTATTGGAAAATTAACATTGAATTTGACCATCCCGCTCAAGTGAAAGGAACACTTAGAAATTGAGTTGATTGGGTGTAGTTCGAGAGCACCATCAAAGAAGCACTCCACACTACACGACTCGACACACAAAAGCTCAGTCCATGCA
Source organism: Picea engelmannii (assembly GCA_009831015.1). NCBI lineage: Eukaryota > Viridiplantae > Streptophyta > Pinopsida > Pinales > Pinaceae > Picea > Picea engelmannii. The sequence goes on from ML789350.1 coordinate 62,126, forward strand.
CCAACACTCTTGCAAAGAGAGTTGGACTATGGGCTAGGGCAGGCCACGAACCTGGACCCAACTAACCACACCATGAACTAGATGTAGAAGAAACTTAGGAGAAAGTTAGGGTATGACTAAGGCATACAACTAACCAAGTCCTAGCAATCCTACATGCACCACGAACCAACAAGCATAGAACCCACCCCATGAACTAGCAAATGCAAAAGAACTCGGGCTAGGGCGACCCGAGTCAAGGTTTCCACCCTCCATCCTTCATTCCATGGTGTTTACAAGTTTCCTAGGCTCACTATTTGATAAAAGAAATTAACATTGAATTTGCTCATTCATGTTCATTGTTAATATCTTTTGGTTCTAAATGTTTAAGATCATGCCAAGTTCTTTTTCCAGAGATTTTAAGAGTGAGACGAGGGACAACTTATCCAATGGAAGAAAAGGAAAAAGTAATTTTGATGTGCCATGTATGAAAAATGGAAGAAATTCTTTATAACAATTATCATTATTTTAAAATTACATATATGGATACAACAATATTTGTCATTTCTCCATTTACTATAATTTAAAATGTAGCACTTCCCACAATATACCCATTTACCCATTTTAGATGACATAGGTGCACAATATTGTTGGTAACACATATTTTCTGCATTGCTTGTCATTTGAGATGGATTCAAGGTTGATAGTAATATTTTTTTTAGAAATTGTTATAGGTTTTGTATTAACAACAATGACTGAAGGCTTAACTTGGACAATCCATTTACATAATCAAAATCAAAACTAGATAGCATAATAGGAGAGTCTGTTGGGGCCATTGCAAATCAACACAAAATTTTAACTCAGCCTCTACTTTTATTGAATGAACTACATTCAAATTTATTAGTAAAGTAGTGAAAGTTCTAGCTAAGAATAAGTATCTATGGTGCATTCAATTACTTAGGGGGTTGTGTTTCATTGTTGGTCACAAGGCTTCAGAGATCTCATTCTAGATTCTAGCATTAAGAGGAGTGGCATGCCTAGGCTAGGGCGACAACATGGTGTGAAGCTCAACTATTTCATCATAGGTTGTAGTCAAGCTCAACTATTTCATCATAGGTTGTAGTCAAGGAGATTAGGAATTGGATCTGTTGGCTTCTCATTGGCAACTCAATCCTTGTTTTGTTTTCCCAGTGCCTTAATTCAATGAGTTGTCCATACATTTCGTTCCAAGTGCCCTGCAAGGGATGATTGTCTCCAATGGTGAGGATGTTGATGGTAATTCATAAACAAGTGATTTGAGTGTCTTTTGTTGCAAGTGAGGCCTTGAGACCTATGATTCCTCCTAACTTTTCTGTGGCCCTTCATACAAACAACGAAGATTACCAACTGTAGCAGGTTGACAAGAATAGGGGCCAAATCATCCCTGAAGTAGAACTGTGTCGAAGCTCGAGCATTGGTAGACAAGGGGAGCTTTTGGGGAGAGTGTTAGACAACGGAAATGGAGAATTTTCTTCATGATGAAATCCCAAATGCTTAACAATAAAACTCCCCTAGAGTCATCAATTCCTTCCTATGATGTATTTGCTCCTAAGTTGATGTGATGGAGGTGTCATCTGATTGAGATCTGTATGAAGGGGGGGAGGTGTTAAATTTTGAGCTTGATTTAATACTGTAAGTACTTCTTTAAAAATTCTGATTGTACTTAGAACTTAGCTTGACATCATTCATAAATTAGAACAACAATAATCATAAGGAATTACYAGCATGCAAGATCACAACACATGTACCCTGGGKAAACCCTATACAGGGAGAAAAACCCCAATAAACAATCTCCTTTTATTGCATTAATAAWGTATGACCACTKACAAATTTTCCACCATGAAATTCTKCTCTTAAAGAGCTTTCCAAGTTGACTCTGACCTGACTGTGTAACTAAGAGACCTTGCTGATTTATATCCACCTGTTACAGACCAGCAATGAAGATGTATCTTTGCTGATATACCTTGCCTCTTCTGGACTGTTACGYTGCCTCTTTATGGTTTGTTATTGCTGCCTYKTATTGACTGATATTGCAGCCTCTTATTGACTGTTATTGCTGCCTCTTAATGACTGATATTGCAGCCTCTTATTGACTGATACACCACTCTGCTATGTGCCTTCTCTATGGCTGATATACCACTCTGTTATGCAGCTTCTCTATGGCTGATATACCTCTCAGCTTCCTCACCTATTTGCTGCATAACATTGTGCATTGAAAAGAGGTTCGACCTCTTGCTTATATAGGAGTGGAGAGGTAGAGAGGAGGCTCGAATTAGAGGCATGAGTGCCTGCTGAACTTAACTCAGCCATCAGATTTAGAACTGAACATTAACTCAGCATCCAGAATTAGAACTGAACTTTAATTCAACATCCAGAGTTAGAACTGAACATTACCACTTCAGTTAGGAACTCGCCCTTGACATGATATGCATGTGAGCTCCTTAGCATGCACATGACATGCATGCATGCAACATGCAACTAGACATGCATGCAACATGCAACATGCAACATGCAACAAACTTGACAACTTTGACTTTGACCTAGACATGCAACTTTGACTTTTACAACTTAACTCTTTACAAAGCAATTCGAATTTCTTCACGGTGGAAGGTGTTACACGTGCCAACACACTAGATCAATACATTACATCATTTGCAATATCAAGAAGATCATTTGTTTCTAGCTCATAGGAATTTTACGTTCAACCTAACTTTTGCTAGATGACTTGACTTTTGCTCATGGCTCACAAGGCTTGACTAGGCTCACATAGGTTGTACGTTTCCCCTGACTTTTGCACTAGTCTGTCTATGCTCACAGAGGTTCTATGTTCCCTTTGACTTTTGCACTAGACTGTCTATGCTCATAGAGGTTGTACGTTCCCCTCGACTTTTGCATTAGACTTACATAGCATCTCGTTCGTCCTGACTTTTGGTTTGACTCATAGAGGTTGTATGTTCCCCCTGGCTTTGTCAATACCTCACAAGATTGGTTGATTCTCCAAATCTCCCTGGCTAGCCTCAAGGTGGCCCATATGGCCTCTGATTGGAAAACGACTATCGATGCTGCCAAATTTAACAAGAGGGACGTGGTAATTGCCTCATTATTACCTTAACTTCCCATGCTCCAAAGCATCATTGAATTCATTCTAATTCCTGATTTGATAGGAGGGGATATAAATTTTTTTTAATTCTAAGGTTTGGTTTGCTTTTGCGCCATTGCCTCCATGTTCCTAGTATCATGGGTATCACTAATGATTGGTTCCATCTATGGCTTCCATAATGTTATGTAGTCTCTTGATTCTCTATGTTTTTGAGTTGGGCTACCCCTCCCTAGACCTTGCTGTTGGAATTTGCTTTCTTGTTTGCTTGGCTTCAAAGCATCTCATCACATGACCAAATTGGATATTTTCAAACGAAGGACATAGGGACCAAGCTCGGGATAAGACTCTTTCTAGTGAGGGGGTCAATTGTGGCAGTAACGGTGCTGTAATAGTTAGTGTTCGGTCTTGAGGATGACAAGAGGATGGGCTTTGATCCATAGATGAAAAAATCGGCAAAAAATTGTAAACATTGTGATTTTTCGCGACGTCAAACATCAAACGAAAAATTGGCCCGAAAAATTTGCAAGCTTTGGAAAAAATTGGCACATCGCCATTTTTTGGAGAAATTGGCAAAATCAGGGAAAAATTGCACCATAATAAAAAAAATCGCCAGGTCGATTTTGACCCTCAAAGTGTTGATTTTATTTTACTCATTTGTATTTGCAGCTATTGGGGAATGAGAGGGAAGGTGTTTACCATCATCAACAACCAATCTTAGGAGGGCCAAACCATTTTTCTCATTGCCATCAAAGTTTTATTATTGGAGTAGGGATCAATTCCTATTTGCCTACAGTTTTCATATTCTCTTCAAATTCCACCCTCTTAACTAGTTTCTTTTTCGAGATTTATGCAGGGTTTTCAAAGTACATGTTGCTTACCTATTATTATGATTTTCCATGGCTCATAGAACAATTTATAGGTCTTTTTTTATAGTTTTCAGCAGTGTTTGATGTTCATTTTTTTTTTCATTTTCTTTTTCATTAGGTTGGAAGTTGGAAGTTGAGTATTGCCTTGCTAATATGTTGAAGCCTTTAGACCTATTTTTGCAGTATGGTGAACCTGAAGATGGGACAAACTAACAAAGATCAACTTGTAAATTGTGTGGGCAGCCCATGACAAGAGGGGTTATCCGGTTGAAGCGCCACTTGGTAGATTCAAAGGGCATGAGGTTGGGATTTGTATTAAATCAACCTTAGAGATCATGCGAGCTTCTCACGATGCTATTTATGAAAAGGTTAAATAGAGGGAAGAGGCAACTGCTATCAAAGTTGAACTTACTGCCGATGGAGTGGCTAGATCCTTAAGAACCACATGCATATCTAGGACCCTGGGTAGTGAGAGGGACTCCACAGATTCACTTTCCATAGGGACCTTACCTTTCTTTGTTCCAAGATGGGGCACAACCTTCCATCTAGTCAATGGTTTAAAAAAAGGAGAAGCAAGAAGCAGACATGTTTGTGGGGAGGTGTCTTTTCTAGAGCAACATACCTTTGAGCATTACAAAGACCAATCCATTTTTCTTGCCAACGTATGATGCTATTGCTATTGTTGGCCTAGGGCATAAGTGCCCCACCTACAAGGAGTTGTGAGGACCAATTCTTCAAGCGGAAAAAAATGACATCAATACTAAATTGAAGGACCTAAAGAATTCATGGGAGGCCACTGGATGCATGATGATGTCCAATGGTTGAACAAATGGGAAGGGTAGGACCCTTATTAATTTCTTGGTACATTGTCCTAGGGGTACAATGTTTATTAAATTCGTTGATGCATCGACAAATGTTAAAGATGCAACATTGTTATGTGAATACCGAGAGATTGGTTTGCAACATGTTGTGCAAATAATAACAGATAATGCTTCTAATTATGTGGTTTCTGGCAAGTTGTTAATGGAGAGGCACCCCACAGTGTTCTAGACTCCATGTGCTGCCCATTGCATCAATTTGATGCTTGCAGATATGGGAAAAATATTCTTTGTTGAGGAGGTCATTGTTCGGGTTGGGAGTGTCACAAAATTCATATATAACCATGCATTTGTTCTTAGCCTCATGAGAACTTTCACAAGAAATAAGGAGTTGTTGCATTCTACAATCACTCTTTTTACGAGCAACATCATTTCTTCTTAGTCTATGCTCGAACGTCATTTTGAGTTGAAGCAGATGTTTGTTTGTGATGAGTGGCATGATTGTGCATTTAACACAAGACAGGATGGGAGAGCCATCACTAAACTAGTGTACACCGATTCCTTCTGGGAAGGAGTGCATGAAGTGTGGACAATGAGTGAACCTTTACAAGGGGTATTCTGATGCCACATAAGCCCATTAGAATTTAGAGTTTTAATTACATGTTTTATTTCAAAGTTGAATTATGTTTTCTTTATTACCTATTTTCCACTGTAATGAAATGTAATTCAAGTCTTTTTTTCATTATCTGTTGTAGATGTTTAGTGGCGAAATTATAGTGCATAAGCACCACTTTTATGGAAATTTTCCATTTGGGTCCTCAACCAAACCTATAATGCTTCAGGATGCGAGCGCAATGGGAGTGTATCCGAAAAAATACACTCAAAGAAGCGTAGTAGGTTAGAACTTCAACTAAGAAATTACAATTATTATAATTTATGACCAACAATACTATGGGTGAGGTAGCTGAGAAAATGCTTGATGTGGATGCCTTTGTTGATATTATGGTAGCTTCGGGAGGTATGAACCTCTATTGTGACCTTTGACAAGATTAGAATGTTCCGGAAGGAAGCAAAGAAATGAAGGAAACCCTAGACAAGATGTGGGCTGCAGAAATATAATTAATATGAATTAATTAGTACCCATAAGGAGAAGTCGGCCCAGGCAAGCCTGCTAGAATTACTATAAATACAGGGCGCCAGTCTCTCATTATTCACACTTCTCAGAATTGCAGAGAGCAGTTTCTGCGCACTGCAATCCAACAGTTTTGTGCGTAAGTCCTGGAGAAGGCGCTGCGCCAGTTTTTTGGTGGGACTATCTGATCAGCTTGGTTACTTCTTGCTTGGTGCATTAGCCTTTCTTGGCTATTGGATTGCTACTAGGATTCTTTTCTCTGTCAAGGTCAAGGTGCTCGGAGGGTGGCTTCGGCCTATGGTTGGGTGACAAGGGTATTGTCAATGATAAAACGAGCACAATCTTTCATATTCTAACAGGTTATGGGCCCACACCTTCTTCATTCAGTCTAAACGCTGGAAGGAAGCATAGCCGCTAGGATATTGAGCTCGCTGAGGAATTGCCGCTAGGGTTACTAGTAGGAGCAACTTCCAAAGACACTGTTGCTAGGGTTACTAGCAGAAGCAGTTGCAGAAACCCTAATCTCAGATCTCACACCTTGTGATGGAGCATCTTGCTCAAAAAGAAGATATTCAGATGCGCCCTAACTCAGTGCACCTTTTGGCTCTCTCAGAAGATAGAAACGACGAAGTTGAAGTTTTGGATCAAGGCATGACCAGTTACCAGTCAACCGAAGACATGAGTGAAACGATCAGTCTTTTACACTACTCGGCACTTACTGGAACGATTGAAGATGACATGTGGATAATCGATAGTGGAGCTTCTAGGCACATGATGGGAGATTAAGCCAGACTCTCAAATCTTAAATGCGAAGAAGACCTTGTACAAGGTAGAGCTTGGAGACAAAACCACTTACCTCGTGGAAGGATTTGGACAAGCCTCCATCAAAATGAAAACAAGTAACTATGTTCACTTAAGCAATGTTTTATATGTACCTAGTTTAGAAAAGAATCTTGTATCGATATCTTGCCTAGAAGACAAGGGAAATAGAATAGCCTTCGTGGATGGAAAAGTGTTATCATGGCATAAAGACTCCAGCGTAGAGAATGCTAGGGTTATTGGAAGACATGAAGGAAATCTGTATAGACTACTAGAACAAAATGAAGAAGCTCTTGTACACAACGAAGTCAACCCCAATGAGCTTTGGCACAGAAGGTACGCTCACATTAACTATCAATCATTACCCTTTCTCAAAAGGATGGTTGAAGGAATACCAGGGTTGCAGTCTACACATGAAGGAATCTGCAAAGGATGTGCTCTTGGGAAGAATAT
>ML789350.1:90199-100331 GCA_009831015.1 Picea engelmannii
CCTTGCATGAGTCAATGACGTTGTGTGAGTGATTGAAAACAAACCATTGTTTGGTTTCCACTTTAATGACGTGATAGGACCTCCAAAAGGATTTGGCTATATATTACATTGAGTATTATTGAAAATGGAAAAATCCTTAGTAATGTGGTGAAACATCTAGGAATGGATACAAGTTCAAAACTCCACTTGAGAGCATATAAACCTAAGAAACAAGAATGGAGCCTTTACTGCCCTAGAGATGATATTAAACATTGAATTGAAAGGGATGGAATGTCCTTGATTTCATTCAAAGGAGGAACTAAAGGGAGCCCATGCATCACAACAGTTGCAATATAAGGCCCATAAGGAAAACTATTGAGACACTATTCATAGGGATTGGGCGAGTCAACAAACAACTTGAACTTGTCAGTTAGCCTTGGGAGAGTTGGTTGTCAAACATTTTGAGTTCAACACTCCAACAAAATAATGGATGACATGGTTAACAAAATGGTGAGAGAACCTAGTAGACAAAGTAGTATATAACCTATCATATATTTTTCACCTCCCAATCACATGGCCATTTGTTTTGCTTTATGTTACTAAATATACACAAGTGAGAAGATTAACATCATAAAGATCATGTGTCACCACCATGATTACTATGAGCAATGATGATTGCTATGAACAAATGGCACATAAGGGTGAGGGTACATGTACCTTGCCAACAATTAGAGAAAAAAACAAAAGGAAGACATGTTTCTAACGCAAGAACCACATCCATATTAAAGGGAAGTAGTGATCAAATTTAAAAGGCTAGTCTTAATTTCATTTTGAAGGGCATATATTCATCCAAACCTTCTATGATGAAGAGATGAAAATAAATTGTACTTCAATTAACAAGAATTGATATTGATTTAACAAGCATTTGACGAATCAAACAGGGTTGATCAATATTTTTAGGTGAAAATTTATGATCATCTCTTTGATCGTGGGTACAAAGAAGAGAACCCGAGTGGAAAAACAACCTTTTTAGGGAAAAACGACTTTTTCAACAAGATATTTTGAGTCAAAGCTTATACTAATCTATAGGGATGTTGGATTAGGTGAAGATAAATGAGTGTAAATGGTCAAACACCGAACTTGTATAGAGTGATCAAATTGGTGTGATCATAAATGCTCCCTAATTTGTGAGGTTATCAAAGCAATGGATAGTTAAAACATAATTATCTAACTTTTTTTCAACAAAAAATGCTTTCAGTAAATCAAGCATCAAATCTCTAGAACCTTGAAATTAGAAGAAAATTAGCAAAAACAAATGACAAATAATAACTCTCTATCTTTAAGAAAAAGATACTTACAATCATGCAACAAATAAATATAGTCACCAAATCAAAATCAAGTACATTGTGGATCCATAGAATATATAAAAGTAACATCATATCCAAATGCATGTATTTAAATAAGCAATCATGGCCATGAAAAATCCATAGTGAATCCATGTCTTCCATGTCAAAGTAGATAAAATACTCCAAGCAAGTGGAGAGAGCTTCATGTCCATATACTAATGAATATAAAAAGTATAGCATCAAAGTAATCATTGGATAAAAAATATATCAATTCTTAACCGAATGTGAGATAGCAATAGCAAGGGAAATATAATAAAAGACAAAAGCAATGAATGCCCATGGTCTTTAGTAACACTTAAAAGTAATCCACAAGTCAACAATTAATAATGAAAATTGAACAATTAATAATGAAAAAAGAGACTAACGACAAAGTATCTCATCCATAATGAAAATGAGAACCAAACTACATAGTACATTCCTTCAAAGTGCAAATAAATATAAATATTTTAGGGCTGAACACTAAAGAAATTGTCCAATGAAAAGTCACTATGTAGTCAAATGACAAGGAAACTTGTCAGTGATAGTTGTAGATGCTAAGGTACTAAAGGGCCTCTATGTCATACAGGTACTATAGTGAAAGGCAATAATGGAGAGTCCTTATCCGAAACAGACACACAAAAAACAGGTGAATCATTACGATCCTAATTTGCCCAAATAAATGAGTTGATGTACAGCATGAAGCAGTCAGTTGGGGATCACTCATGAAAATTCACTGCTCACTGCAAGGGAACGAACCAATGATAAAAGTAATTATCAGGGAGCAACTGATATGGATTTAAGAAACTTTTGACGAATCAATTGGTTTTTCAGGGATGTGAAAAACAAAATAGCTGATATTGATTCAACAAGCTTTTGACAAATCTTATGGCTACAGGGAAAGCACTTATGCCTACGGCCTGGGAGGAGATCCGCCGATAAGATATGGAAAAGACGGCCTGAAAGGAATGTTTCAGAGGGTGTGACTGTGAAATTAAAAGGATGCAGCAGGCGTGATGGAACTTTGGAAGGAGGAACAGAGAGGTTAATGCACACGGGACTCTGACGAGCGTTAACTGTCAACCAGTAACCATTCCGTGAAGGTTTTAGGTTTTTCGCAGTTAATGCCGAGGACTAACTCATGGAAATTATTATGATAAATATTTTCCAAGATTTAATCGTAGCTACGATTACGTTTTATATGGATGGGTCATTGGATTTTTTTTTTATTTTTAAATTTCATAAATATGATCACCTAGGATTCAAGGTGTTAGGCACAAGTTTTTTATCCATGTGGGAGCTTGTGTAGAAGGAAATCTTGTTATAGGGAAATTGCGAGTACATCTAGATTAGAAATGAAGAAGTTTAATGGCACTAACTTCGCGTTGTGGAAACCCCAAGGGTTGGCTCAAGTGGTTATGAGTCCGATGTGAGTCCTTCCCCATGGAGGAGGTCACAGGTTTGAATTATCTTGTTCCCCTTGGGGTTAGGTTCCGTAATAAAGGCCGACGGTTTACTCTGTTTACNCGTTGTGGAAACCCCAAGGGTTGGCTCAAGTGGTTATGAGTCCGATGTGAGTCCTTCCCCATGGAGGAGGTCACAGGTTTGAATTATCTTGTTCCCCTTGGGGTTAGGTTCCGTAATAAAGGCCGACGGTTTACTCTGTTTACCATTCATGAAGTGGAGAAGCACTGAGGGGTTTCTCGTGAAGTGGAAGCTCAAGTTGGAGGATTTTCTTGTAGATCGAGATCTATGGGTTGCAATGTTTGGAACCAAACCCACTTGTATGAAATATGAAGAGTGGGTAGTGTTGGAGAGAAAGGTGAGAAGCCTTGTTAGGCTTTGTTTGGCCGATTCAGTATTACTGAACGTTTTTGAAGAAAAAACCCCAACAACTCTTTGGAAGAAGTTTGGGCATTTGAATCAGGCAAAATCCATGGTTAATAAACTTATTTTGTGGAAAAGGTTGTTTTCATGAGAATGAGTGATGGTGATTTTGTAGTCGAGCATATGAATGCATATAATACCATTATGACTTAGTTGATATCAGTTGGAGTGAATAAGGATGGGGAGGATCGTTGTATGATCCTTTTGTGTTCTTTGCCAAATGCATGGGACAACCTAGTAATGGGAATTAGAAGCACTGTAAAGACATTGGTGCTTGATGAGGTCATGGCTACTTTACTCTCAAAGGAGGTGAGACAAAAAGATTTTGAATCCAACAATGAGGCCTTGGTTGTTTGTGGAAGATTGAAAAAGAAAGGAAAGAAGAGAGAAAATTTTAGATTCAAATCCTATAGGAGACATAAATCATCTGGAAAGTCCAAGGCAAAATGTCGGAATTGTGGCAAGATCGGGCATTTTGGAAGGGATTGCAAGGAAGAGAAGAATAAGAATAAGAAGGAAAATAATGGTTCTGATGAAGAGTCTAAAAAATATTCTCAAGAGGATGGTGGAGATGCCTTTGTTGTAGCTTTGATAACTCGTGTAGGCTAGAGTGCATGGATGATATACTTCAGAGCTTCCTTTCATATGACTTTCCATTGACATTGGTTTTGAATGTATGCCAAATATGATGGTGGGATCATATACCTTGGTGAAGACTCTCCTCTTAGCATAGCTGGCCGTGGTAGAGTCTTGATTAGATTCCCCGACGACAGAGTAAAGGGGATCAATGGAGTTTTGCACATTTTGGGTCTGGCATGAAGCCTACTATCAGTGAGCACACTTAATTATGGGGGACTGTATGCTAGTTGTTTTCTTTGAAAAAAGGTGTAAGATGGTTCAATGAGATATGGTACTCAATAGGAGTGTTTGTGTGGGAACTTTGTTCCAGCTTGATGTGTGCACTATTGAGTGTAATAGTTCTTTGATTTTTGCAATATAAAGATCTAGAGAATTTACACCTTCACCATCATAACCTAAACAAACTCTTGCTTAAGAAAACAAGTTAATTGTTGAGAAGACAATGTTGTGGCACCAAGGATTGGGCCATATAGGTGAGAAGGGTCTATGGGCTTTGAAAAACAAAAATCTTGTTGATATATTTGATGATTGTTCTCTTGAATTAGTTTTTTGTGAGCATTGCATATATATGTTTTTTTATGACTAGCATAATCAACAACTAGTCCGACATGTACTCGCGTGACATGGGGTCGTGTTATCTGACTGCCACCACTATAACCTCTAGGTGTGCCCACGATGCCCCATACATGACACATAAGGTAAACCGGGGTTTTGAACTAGTGACTTCACATAACAAGGTGCCTTAACTGTACACTCCATCATCAACTTCCCTACACATTGGGGGCATGAACATTGCATATATGGAAAACATAACTGTGTTCAATTTTATTCTAATTTTCACAAATCTTCTAGGTTGTTGGACTTAATTCATTATGATGCATTTGGTCAAGTTAAAGTTCCTTCGGTTACTAAAGATTTGTATTATGTGTCATTCATTGATGATTATTCTAGAAGGACATGAGTATATTTTCTCAAGACTAGCTCTAAGGTTTTTAGTCAATTTAAGGAGTTTAAATCCCTCTTGGAAAATCAAACTAGTAGGAAGATTAAGGTGTTGATATTGATAACAACGATGAGTTTTGTTTTGCATGGTTTTGATAAATTTTGTAAGGAGAATGACATTGAAAGAAAAAAGACAACTCCATATACCCCTTAGTGGAATGAAGTTGCAAAATAGAGGAATAGAACATTGATAGAGAGAGTTAGGAATATTCTTAGTAAAGTTGGATTATAAAAACAGTTTTGGGAAAAAGTGATTGCTACTACATGTTACTTGATTAACAGGTCTCCCACATCATCACTTTTGGATAAGACCCCTATGGAGGTTTGGATGGGGAAGAAGCCCTCACTTTAACATCTTTGTGTTTTTGGTTGGGAGGCGTATGCTCATGTGCCTAAGGAGAAGCAATTGAAGTTTGATAACAAGACTATGGAATTTATCTTCATTGGCTAAGACATTGGTGTGAAAGGGTACAAGATTTGGGATCCTATGGTTGGAATTTTTTTTTATAGAATGTTTTTTTTTTTCCAGAGAAGTTGATCCTTCTCCCAAAGTGGTGCAGCCAAAAGAGGATGAGAAGAAGTTGGTTCAACTACCATCCAAGATCAAGAAAACTGAGCTAGAAAATGAACAAAAAGTTCATTATGGACTTGATGAGGAGGAAGCTTTAGAGAGTTTGGAAGAGGGGGAAGAACCTCCACATCAAACTTTAAGGAGATCCACTCGGAAAAGAAAGCAAACATACATGTATAATTATAGTTTGTCTGATTTCATATGTATATTTTCTTTATTTGCTAACGTTGATGAGCCTAAAAGTATGAAAGAGGCAATGAAGATTGGAGATAAGGAGTCCCAGAGATTGGCCATGGATGAGGAAATGTTTGCACTTAGAAAGAATGATATATGAGACTTGGTACTGTTTCCTAATGGATGGAAACCCATTGGATGTAAATCAGTGTTAAAAAGAAGATTGGTTTAAATAGCAATGTTGAAAATCACAAATCAAGGTTGGTTGCAAAAGGATATTCCTGAGTTGACGGGATAGACTTTGGTGAGATTTTTCCCCAGCTGATAAGTTAACATCTGTTTGAGTTGACGAGATAGACTTTGGTGAGATTTTTCCCCAGCTGATAAGTTAACATCTGTTAGGTTCTTATTATATGTAGCAATGACCTTTGAATTAGAGATAGAATATATGGATGTGAAAACAACATTTCTACATGGCAACTTGAAGGAGGAGATCTATATGAGATAGTCATTAGTTTGCAAATTAAAAAAATTCTTTATATGATCTCAAATAGACTCCTAGAATGTGGTACCAAAAGTTTGATTTTTTTGTGTTGGGATTAGGATTTCTGAGATCACTGTGTGTATTACAAACAAGATAGTAGCCATTTCCTTATTATCACTCTACATGTAGATGATATGTTATTCTTTGGTGACAATAAGGGTGTGATTTCTAATTTGAAGTCTCAACTTTTAATACAATTTGATATGAAGAATTTGGGGGTTGAAAAATATATTATAAAAATAGAGATCATAAGAGATAAAGAAAATAAAAGGCTTTGGTTGAGCTACAATAAGCATGTAAACTCTTTCCTATATTGTTGTTACATGGCAGATTGTGGATCAATGAGTGTTTTGATTTCTATGGGAACTAAACTTTCAGTTGAGCAGCGTCCTACAAAACCCACAATGATGGAGGATATGGCCTCTGTTCCTTATGATAGTACAATTGGTAGTTTGATGTATGCTATGGTTTGTACTAGACTAAACATTTCCCAAAGAATGGGAGGCTTGAGTTGAATCACAACTAATCATGAATGTGAACATTGCACTGTGGTGAAGAGGGTCTTCAAGTATTTGCGAGGTACTTCTGAATATTCCTTTTGTTATCATAGTGATATTTCAGGGGACCCACACTTAGTGGATATACAAGGTTATGCAAATTCTTATTGGCAAAATGATGTAGATAGAAGGAGATCTATGAGAATATACATGTTTTCAAGGATAATTGTAGGGGCTAAATTTCGCTCATGGGCTAATTTTCCATGGTTTTTACAAAAACGAGATTCGCTATTTTAAAAATGATTCGCCCAAATTCTATAGGATAAAATTATTTTACCTTAAAAATCACCAAACTTTTATAAAAACTATATAAAATACTTAGAAATTTCAATATTTTTACAAAAATATCGCCAAACATTTATATTTGACATAAGAAGGATTAGTAAGATTCGCCATGGTTTCTACATTTTAAAATACATTTCCATCCTTAAAATCATCCCTGCATGTTTTGATTGTTTGGTGGAGTAGTAAGTTAGATGAGAAAGCGACACGTTGTAGTTTCTTTCTNGAGTAGATGGTTTCCATCATCAACTTGATAATACCCCTTCAATATAGCATCTGCTATACTTCACTCAGGATGGAAATCTCATTGATGTTGACAAATTTTAAATTAAGTAATGTAAAATAATTAAACAAAAAGTGAAAAATATTCTAACAATTTGTAGAGTTTTTATTAAGAAAATAAACTATAAATATTTTACTAAGAAAATGAGGAATATATAATGAGTAACATGCCTTTAAATTTTTTCCCATTTCCTTTTTGTGAATGCCTTCATATTACCTTCAAGTGTGCCATCATGATAAGGGGTAAAGCCAAGAAGATCAGTCTCCCTCACAAGTGTGGTTGGGTGAAGAGTGAGTTCTAAGTCCTAGTCCAAATCCTAGAAAAAATGTGAAAAAAATGGTGACTTCAATCCCAATAAAGACTTGAACGAGAAATAAATAGAAATCCTTGATGTATCCTTGAGAAAGAGCTATAAATGAACAAATACAAAATCAAGAATCCTAGTGTGTATGACATAAATCCTCTCAACTTCATGGCTGTCGAGATTTATATATACAACTTGAATTTATGAATGAAAAGGGTTCTAATTATTTTAATTGACAAGTGGGATCACATATAACCTCTTGGATTCCTTAATATTGATATGAAACACATTTTTTATGCGTCTTAGTGATGTGAAGGTGTGATCCAAAATATCAATGTTAGAATAAACAAAGAAGGGAGAATTAATGAATCACTTTTGGATGGGTATATGTGATCTGGATTGTATAGAGAAAAAAATGAATGGCAAGAATATGAATGGAAAACACACACATAGACATATTTCATATAGCACAATAATAAAATGAAACCCAAATTCTATTAATGAATGAAATAGGAAAAGATTGTAAAACACAAAGTGATACAAATTAGCTAGAATGGTGGTAGCTTATCTCAAAAGAGAGAGGTGTCGACTATGCTCATTCACAAGAAGACATTACAAGAGGCCGAAAAATACCTTTTAACATAAAGTACTAAACCCTGACAGGAAAAAACCCTATAGATTGAAAACCCTAACTTTAGGAGATGAAGCACCAAAAGGATTTGGGCCCTAAGGTGGCTAGTTGATACGCCAACTTTTCGTGGACACAACTTTTGTATACAATCTCCATTTGGGGTGCATAGTATCTTGTTGGAAAGATGTAATTGAGAAGTACAATTGTTGGCAGACTTGGTATGCCATGACCACCATAGGCCCCAAAATGTCCAAAAAACATCATTTAAGGTCTCAAAATGGCCCTAAAAGTTGAGGAATTGAAACTGTAGATTAAAAAACTTCCAAGATGGATAATCATATTGAGTCAATGTAAGAGGTGGGTGGCCACTGATGTCCACCTAGATCATTATGATTTAAGTAAGAGATGAGAAATCAACTTAAATAAGAGATGAAATAACCCTTCTTTAATGAACAAATTTGAATTTTGTCATGCAATTACTGAGTTGAAGTTATATACATATCAAATACACTACAAGAATTAAACACATTATGAATGAGTTTTACTTGGTCTTGTCAAGCCCTCATAACTGTTCCTTATATCTTTTAGGAGTTTCCTTATCCTTCATACATCCTCGCATAGGTTTGAATGAGCCTATACATACAAGCTTGTGATTCCCTTAGTCACTAGTGGCCTAATGTAAGACCTAACATCAAATCTCATTATTAATTAGCCTAGTGTAACACCTATCATCAAACCTCATTATTCTTCCCTTGGTCGAATTGAGTCACAATTCCTTGAATGAGTCACTAATATTGTGAGAATCATTGAAAACAAATTAGTGTTTGGTTTCCACCTTTAATGTACATATAAGACTCCAAAAGGAATTGACCATACTCTCCAATGGTTATTATTAAGAAAGGAAAAATCCTTGGTAAGGTAGTTAAACATTTGAAATGGATAGAAACTCAAAATTCATCCTTAACAATGTATAAACATAAGGGACACGAGTGGAGCCTTAAATTGCATAGAGATGCTATTAATTCTAAATTGAAATTCATGAAAGGTACCTCCTTTTCTTCAAAGGATAAACAAAAGGGAGCCCATGTGCTATGAGTGTAAGGGTTTCTATACAAGACCCATAAGGAAAACTAGTGAGATAATTTTGTAAGGATTGGGAGAGTCAACGAATCACTTGAACTTGTGATTTTTTCTTGAAAGAGTTAGTTTTAAAACATTCAAAGTTCAACACTACTACAACACAATGTAGAACATATAGTTAACAAAGGGCAAGAGGACCTAACAAACAACATAGTGGGAAACCTATCTTATATTTTACATAGAGCCCAATCAAATGACCATTTTATTTGATTTATGTTAGTAAACATACATAAGTGAACATATTAGCATCATAAAGATGATTTATATTATCATTATTATTCCTATGAGAAGATGTAACACCTTGTTTCCCCCAGTCTGTAAAAATAATTATGTTGGACAAGAACTGTGGCAAACTCAAAGATGTGAATGTGTGATTTCTGAATGGACCTTAGTATACAAGGTCGACGAATGTAAATTAACATTATATATATATATATATATATATATATATATATATATATATATGTTGCAGGACTGCTGGGAGGGGGGGGATGTGCTGAAAAAGAGACGACTATGGCTAAAGAAAGGTGGTGGAAGGCACCTGGAATGGTGGGGCTAACTTCCACTGAAACCAATACCATATTTGGTCTTCACTGGCCCGGAGAACCAAGAGCGACTCGTTGGCCCCGAAATGAATTACTCGCCAGGATGGTAGGTGAAGAGGCTCCTCATGAGTTAATGAGGGATGGGGGTGAACCGCCCATCCATGGAGGCCTTAGACCTGACCACCACAGGGAAATTTGTGCCACACTCAACC
>ML789350.1:104389-174151 GCA_009831015.1 Picea engelmannii
GATGTCCCCTATATGCAATACAGGTGTTGAAAACTATTGAAGATGACAAACCAAGCCTCAAAGACCACCCTACCCTGAGAGAATACAAAGATGTGTTTTCGGAAGAGGTACCGTGTCTACCTCCGAGAAGAGACATAGGCTTCTCGATAGAACTTGCACCGGAAGCGGTGCTGGTGTCTAGGACACCCTACCGGATGAGCACACCCAAGTTAGTTGAACTCAAATTGCAATTAAGAGAAATGATGGATAAGGGCTATATCCGGCCTAGTGTGTCTCCATGGGGAGCACCAGTCCTATTTGTGAAAAAGAAGGATGGTACCCTTAGACAATGTATAGATTATAGACAACTCAATAAGGTAGCCATAAAGAACAAGTACCCCTTGCCCAAGATCGATGACCTGTTCGATCAATTGGGGGGTGCATCTATTTTCTCAAAGATTGACTTGAGGTCGGGATACTGTCAAGTCTGAATTAAGTGTGAAGACATCCATAAAACTGCCTTCCGAACGAGGTATGGTCACAAATTCCTAGACAAATTTGTGCTGGTTTTTATTAACGATATATTAATTTACTCCAAGAATAGAGAAGAGCATGAAGAGCATCTTAGGCTTGTGCTGCAAGTGCTAAGAGAACATCGACTCTATGCCAAATTCAACAAATGTGACTTCTTCTAGAAGCAAATACATTACTTGGGCCATGTTCTATCCAAAGAAGGAGTAGCAGTAGACCCTGATAAGATCAGGTCTATCATGGAATGGCCTACCCCAAAGGATGTTTCGGATATCAAATCCTTTATGGGATTAGCAAGATACTATAGCATATTTATAAAAGGATTCTCCAAGATTGGTTGTCCAATCACTGCCCTCCAGAAGAAGGGGACAAAATTCATGTGGACACAAAAATGTGAAGAAAGATTTCAAATCCTGAAACATCTACTAACCCATGCACCCATGTTGAAGATCGCTGATTCCGAAGCTGACTTCCTCGTGTGCACATATGCCTGTAAGGAAGGGCTCAGAGGAGTCCTTATGCAAGGAGTAAGTGTGGTCTACTATGAGTCCCAAAAATGGAATGAGCACGAAGTCAACTATGTAACTCATGATCTAGAGCTGGCTGCCATAGTGCATTCCTTGAAAATGTGGAGGCATTACCTCCTGGGAAGAAAATTTGTACTTCTGAAAGACCACTGTGGATTGCGATATTTGTTTGACAAACCAAATCTCAATGCCAGACAAGCTAGGTGGATGGCCCTCCTCAGTGAGTTTGAATTTGAAATCAAACATATTAAGGGAAAGGAAAATAGGGTGGTCGATGCCCTTAGCAGAAGCATGAAAACAATTCACTTGGTCGCGGTGAGTACCTGCGAGATGGATGTCAAAGAAAGAGTTAGAAATGCACAAGAGACAGACACATTCTTCCAGACCGTGACCTCGTACCTGCAGGAAGAACCCACAGGGATAAAGTATGGAGGCTACCAGATGAGGGAAGGAGGTCTTCTCACTTACCGAAGTAGATTGTACATTCCAGATTGTGATGACTTGAAGAGGTTCATACTGGATGAACTACATAAAAGACCCTATACTGGTCATCCAGGATACTAGAAGATGATCACAACCACCAGGAAACAATTCTACTAGCCTGGGTTGAAGAAAGACATAGCCAAGTACTTAGCCAAATGCATAGAGTGCCAACAGGTTAAAGAAGAACACTGACACCCAGCAAAATTATTGCAACCTTTACCAATCCCAGAATGGAAATGGGAAACCATCTCTATGAATTTCATCACTGGATTACCAACCTCGACGAAACAGAATGACGCCATCATGGTAGTGGTGGATAAATTGAGCAAGTCTGCTCATTTTATCCCCGTCAAGTCAACTTGCAAGGCAATAGACATCGCTCAGGTATTCATGAAGGAGATATTCAGACTGCATGGTATGCTGAAAGAGATCGTGTCTGACAGAGACACGAAATTTACTTCCAACTTTTGTAAGTCACTAATGGCTAGTTTAGAGACCAAGTTGCTGTTTAGCACCGCCTATCACCCTCAAATCGACGGATAGACAGAAAGAGTGAACCAAATACTAGAAGAAATGTTAAGAATCCATGTAATGCATCAACCCAAGAAGTGGGAATACTACCTGCCACTGGTGGAATTTGCTTACAACAACGGCTACCAAGAATCCTTAAGGATGAGTCCGTTTGAAGTCCTCTATGGTAGGCCATGCAACACTCCTGTCAGTTGGAGTAATCCCGTAAACATAATTTCTTTTGGACCCGACATGTTGAAAGAAATGGAACAACAAGTGACTCAGATAAAACAAAACCTGAAGGTCGCTCAGAACCGACAGAAAAGTTACATCGACCAAAAGAGAACTCCAAGAGAGTTCAAGACGAGAGACCATGTATATCTCAAAGTTAGGCCCAGGAAGAGTTCCCTGAAAATGGGAGCTTGTGCCAAGTTGGCACCTCGATATTGTGGACCCTTTGAGGTTCTAGATAGAGTGGGGCCTATAGCCTATAGGCTATCACTTCCTCCCACAGTAAAAGCACATAATGTTTTCCATGTTTCATTATTTAAGAAATATGTACATGATTCTAATCATATAATTGACTGGTCTGTGATCCAGGTGGAACTGGAGGGAGAATTTCTACCAGAACATCAATGCATACTGGACAGAAAGGAAACCCCACTCCGGAACCAAACCATTGCACAGGTCAAGGTGCAGTGGAAACATTTTGGCCTAGATGAGGCTACATGGGAAATGGAGGATGCCATGAAACAAACATATCCAATTTTGTTTACCTCTGTACATACATGTCATGATGATAGATATAACATCGAGGACGATGTTCCTTTAAGGGGGAGGGAATTGTAACACCCTGTTTCCCCCAGTCTGTAAAAATAATTATGCTAGCCAAGAACTATGGCAAACTCAAAGATGTGAATGTGTGATTTCTGAATGGACCTTAGTATACAAGGTCGATGATATATATATATATATATATGTTGTAGGACTGCTGGAAGGGGGGGATGTGCTGAAAAAGAGACCACGATGGCTAAAGAAAGGTGGTGGAAGGCACCTGGAATGGTGGCGCTAACTTCCACCGAAACCAATACCGTATTTGGTCTTCACTGGCCCAGAGAACCAAGAGCGGCTCATTGGCCCCGAAATGAATTACTCGCCAGGATGGTAGGTGAAGAGGCTCCTCATGAGTTAATGAGGGATGGGGGTGAACCACCCATCCATGGAGGCCTCAGACCTGACCACCGCGGGGAAATTCGTGCCACATGCAACCTCACTGGAAAAAAAGAAGGCAGGTAAAAGGTGTGGGAGGGGGACGAATGTGAGGGGGGAGATCGTAGGAAAAGATCGGAAGAACTCTGAAACAAAATACAGCGTGAGTGATAGCAGAGAAGAAGGAGAGTAACCTTCGTTCTTGATTGTTGAAGAATAGAGACAAAGAGTCTCAAGCGTCGTGGTCTAGCTCAGGGGTGGCTAGTGGTAAATCCATTCGAAGTCACTGAGCCTATGGTTGGGTGGAAACGAACACCCCTCTTAGCAGTTGCATCAAACCCAGTGTTTTTCTGATAAGTGTTATATCTTATATCTTGAATTTAAATATTTTGACATGTATGCTCATGGTTTGTGAAGTTATGAATGATTTCAGTATAAAACTGTCTATACGGTGTTTTGATAAAAAAGGGTGGTTCAAGCTTATAGCGGAACGACCACATATAGCTTATACATATATATATTTATGAATAAGTGTAGTTTTTCAGATTTGCTTTCGGGAAAGTTCCTCACTCTATAGAGCCGAGGTAAGTGTCTAGAAAGGATTGCCTTCATAGTAAAAACCTTGAGCTTGCTCACTACCAGTCACATAAGCTAATAGCTCAGATATTTTAAGAGGACCTTCCAGTCGGGTCTTCAAACCTGGTGAAATTTACCCAAGGGGCTGAAGAAGGAATTAATGGCGTAGTTTTTAAAATCCTGCACGGGAGAGAAGGGTATTCTTAGACTTCGATATTTCGGAGTTTCGACACCCGGGGTATCTAGGTGCGAGTCCTGAAGCCCCGACCCACGAAATCCCGAAATGACAACGTGTGGATGAATTAAGGACCTTTCGGTGGTTCAGTACCCAGGATACCCTTCCTCTTGTTGAATGCACGAATGAGATCCTTTCGGAGGATCTAAGGTCTGTTACGACCGTTAAATTGGATGAAGGAACGCAGGTGTTAATGCCTCAACCCGTTTTTAACCTTCGTAAGTAGCGAAGAAATCGAGATCGTCGATTCCAAGACCCACGGGAGTACCTAGACCGTCCAGCTGTAGAGTACACGTGGCAGCCGATAAGAGTTTCGACTTTCGGCACCCAGGAGATCAGAGGGTAAGAACCCTTGTCCTCACGACTAGCGAAATCCCGACATATGAAATCTTGAAATGCTAGCGTGTGGGTAAGCTATGAGTTTTTGGAGTTTCGGCACTCGGGGTACCTAAGTGCGAGTTCTCTTGTACTCGCAAGACCCGAAACCTCGAGTTGTGAAATCCCGAAATGATAATAGTATGGATAAGTTATAAGACCTCAGAGTTTTGGTACCCGGGATATCTAGAGGCGAGTTCTCCTGTACTCGCAAGACCCGAATCCCCAACCTGCGAAATTTCGATGGATGAAATCCCGAAATAGATGCACAGGTTTAAGAGTTTGTATTTCATAAGTTTCGACTCCCAGAAGATCTAGGTGCGAGACCTCCTGTCTGCGCACGTCACGAAACTTCAATTTGCGAAACCCCAAATTGGACTAGCATGGGTAATTATTGATGTTTGGTATTTTGGGAACCGAGATATTCAAGGATAAGTTCCCTTGTACCCACTAGTTGTGAAATTCCAAACTGTGAAACCCCGAATTTGGTCAAGTGTACAATGAGCGGGTGCATCGGCTTTTCAGCATTCAGGTAGTCGAGGAGTGTGAAGCTTGAACTCTTGTATCACGAAGTTCCGATACACGAAACCCAACTCGCAGAATCCCGAATTGGCATAGTGTGACTTGATTCGGCATTTTGGCTTTTCGGAACCCGAAAGACCCAAGGGTAAGTTTCCCTTGTACTCACAAGTCCCGAAATCCCGACTTACAAAGTCTCGAAAAATAGGGTGTGGAGAAGTTATTAGACTTCGGTATTTCGACACCCGGGGTACCTAAGTGTGGGCCCCATGTATTCACCAGTCTTGAAACCCCGATTTGCGAAATCTCGATGGAGGAAACCCCAAAATAGTGGAGCATATTTAGAGTTTTGATGACTTGGATTTTTCGGCTTCCCGGAAACCTAGGAGCGAGACCCCTTGTTCTCACCTAATGCAAAATCCTGAAAGGGGATGTGCTGAAATGGCTTAGCATGGATAATATTGGGGGTTTCAGTAATTCGGTACCCGAGATACCTATTGGCAAGCTCTCTTGTACCTGCTAGTCCTGAAAACCCGAAGTGCAAAACCTCGAAATAATAATAGTGCGGACAAGATATGGTGTTTCGGTGTTTCAACACTCGAGATACCTGACGGTAAGTCCTCCTGTCATTGCACCTCCCGAAATTCCGGTATGCGAAATTTCGAAGGGTAGAGTACTCGGACTTAACCTAGGTTGCTGTTAATCTCGTTAAATGGTTAGATCCGTTTCGGGTTTCGACCCTTCGAAAGACAAGAGAGAAAGGGAAATGCATGCATCGCGATTTCCTAAATCGCGAAAGCCGACGAGTAGCTCTCTGATAAGGCCTATGGTCATAGCTGCCGATCATATGAGTACAGATAAGGGATGGAAGGGTCTGTATCAGGCCCCATAGGTATTCGGCGAATTCCGTTCCTTGGTGAAAAGAAGGAAAAAGCCGAAAAATCTTAGTTCCTGTAGTGGGTGTGTTACAGAACATGACACATTTGGAAGTTGACGTTGATCAAAATTCCCACAACATATTAAAAGGACAGTGGCCTCCAACCAACACCATGATTACATTAAGAAAATGGTACATTTGGGAGTCAATGCCGATAAGAATTCCTATAACGCATTCAAAAATTGATAGACATAGTGAAATTCCATATAGTAATAGACACAACATAAGGATAGGGGTACAATACAAAACATATCAATAGTTAGAGAAAAGGAGAAAAATATGAAACACATTAAACAAAAGAACCTAATGGAAAATGTCATTAGCAACCTATAATATATTGTGCATCAACTACAATCACATGACCGTTTTCTTTGATCTATGTTTGTAACCATATGTAAGTGAGAAGATAAACACCATAAAGATGACATATGATATCACCATGATTACTTTAAGAATATGGAAGATTGGGAGTTGGTGATGGTCATGGTTCCCAAAACAAATTCAAAGAATAATGGTCTCCAACCAAATACCACCATGATTGTTTTGAACATATGGTACATTTGGATGTTCGTGCCAGCTAGTCTTCCCATAACACATTCAAAACATGAGAATCCTAGGATAAGACAATAAGTGCTAGATACAATATATGGATGAGAGTATAATATGTGATGAATGAAAAAATTTGTTCTACCACATGTAGTGTGAGGGAAAGGATGAAAGACCACTTGAGCACACGCGCGCGCGCGCGCGCGCACACACACACACACACACACACACACACACACACACACACAAGGAAAGAGGAGTGTGGAGTCACCACCTATTTTTAGGGCCAAACTAAGAAACTCAAGGAAAGAGGAGTGTGGAGTCACCACCTATTTTTAGGGCCAAACTGAGAAACTCTAGGGTAAGACAAAGGAGAGTGGAAATAGGAGGGAAAACGAATAGATTGACTAGGGCCTTAATATATTGTTAATGATAATCTAGGGTTGTAGGTGATTAGGGTACTTCACTTAGATTCTAGAATTAGGTTTTACCAGCTAATCAACAAAGGAAATTGAACCAACTAACTAGTGTTAATTAATTGACAACTCTTTTAGTGAGCTAAAAACCCTAATGCTAAAAATTCAAAGAGAAATATGTAAAAAAATCATGGAATTCAATGCTGTAGATAATGAAGCTCCCTAAGATAAAGTGGAAAATTTTGATAGTCCTTTAAGAGTGATCCATGTCCCAAAATGAATTTCACAATCAATGCCAATTCCTACAAGAGAAGATTTGCATTGATCTCCAATACACAAACACACACAATAAACACTAGACCTACTATTGTAAAGATAAATAAATGAAATATGTAGAACATGTAGAAATGGTGCCCTTAGAGGGGTTGATATCTCTCTTTTCCTTATTGTGATGGAACCTCCTTTTAGGTTATAAGGTTGAAACCTCCAAGGTATGAGTGTAACTATCCCATTGAAGATGCCACTAAAGGATGTATAAATCAAACTTGGAAGATTGGAACTAAGCTAGCCAAAGGAATCCTCGTAGAGGTGTTCAAAATGACAGATGCAAGAAAACCTAGGGGATTGAGAGAGGTGGAAGGATATCAATATATAATCCTAGCGCATACCTATAATTTAGGGTTTTCAAATATAAATGAGTTCAAGAATCCAAGAGGCTTTTCAAAGAGGAATTGAAGGGTATAAATAGGCAAGGGAACAACCTCTAAGCACATGTGTATGTTAAGTTAGCTGTTGGAGGGACCAAATTGCATGGAACAATTGTACCACTCATGTTGAATTGATGTCATGAGTTTGGTA
Source organism: Picea engelmannii (assembly GCA_009831015.1). Lineage (NCBI taxonomy): Eukaryota > Viridiplantae > Streptophyta > Pinopsida > Pinales > Pinaceae > Picea > Picea engelmannii. The sequence goes on from ML789350.1 coordinate 112,091, forward strand.
AGGCCATTCCATGGGTTTTATCCCTAAAACAACCCTCTATTATGCATGTTGTGGGTTACATACATGTTAAATTGCTCCAAGGAATCCATGGTACACTTTTTGCTTAGAAATAAAAAAGGGTTTGTTGAGCACATACTTATGCTAAGAGGGGGGGGGGGGGAATCAATATAAGACAATTTTTTTCTCTTTCAAACATTCATCAACCACAAGAAACCAATCACATATGAGATATATTAACTGCAGAACATGGAACACAAGATTTATGTGCAAAGCCTTTTGGGAGAAAACCACACAAATTTTCTTTATAATTCTTTGTAGGAACCAACCTAATTTTACAAATATTTGTAGGAACCAACCTAATGGAGACACCAATACCCATTGGTACAAACCCTGGTAGGAACCAACCTACTCTTACATATACTCGTACACACCCATCTACTGGAGACACCAATCCCCATCGCTAAGCACCAACTTGGCAAGATAAACCAATCTCTTTGTTTGAGCAACACCAACCTTCAAGTTATAACTTCAAAATATGATAACATTTACATTACCTTCATTGAGTCTATTTTCTACTCCTGCCTTTGTTGGAATATTGAGAGGTGGGAGGGGTGTGAATCAATATGAGCACTTTTACCACTTTTAACCATAATATATAAACTTCAACTTTATCAACAATATATCATCAATGTATCATCTATGATTGTATTCAATATATCATGAGCATATAAACATAATCAACATCAAATCAAATACATTGTACACCATAATTTACGTGGAAACCCAAATGAGATAAAACCACATAATGCTTTCTTATATATTATCAAGATTACATTCATTAGAAGCACCAACTTCCCAATTCTCCAGCTGCAACTGGAAGGAGGCTACAACCCCCTATTTACAGGCTCCAACCTGAAGGAATATACAACTCGAGTTCTCTGGATCTAACTAGAAGGAGGATACAACCCCCTGATTCTCATGATCCAACCTAAAGGAATATCCAATTCCCCGTGTTCTCCGTCACCAACCGGAAGGAGGATAAAACCCCCTTTCCTTGCCCTGTCTTGCCACCTTGAAATATAAGTGTAGACCAAACTGTCACTACCACAATCACTACCACTGTCACATCAACCTGTAACCTGTCAACCTGTCACTGTATCCCACTTGTCACTGTCACCAAACTGTCACCGTCATTGTCACTAATACAAAACTAGATCCTCAATCACCAAGAACACCTCTCAACCAGATTCTCAAAAATCACCTAAACATTCCTCTACCAAGAATGTACCAAGATCACCAACATATCATCACAAGATATGTATCTCAACCATGTACCAAACCTGTACCATACAATGTACCAAACCTGTACCAGACCATGTATCAACCATGTACATCAATACCTATACCATGTACCAAACCGTGCATCAATCATGCACCAAAACCTGTACCATACCATGTATCAACCATGTACAATATCATGCATCAAACTTGTACCATACCATCAACCATGTACCGACATGTACCATAAATCATGTACCATGAGACGTGCCTCAACCATATACCATATCACTCATGATATGTCTCAATCATCCCATACACCATGTACCATAATATATCAACAATGAAGTGCCTCACCAAAGTACCAATGGATGTACCAATATCACCAACATATGCCTTTGACCATGCACCATATCATCAACCATATACCTCAAACAACATGGCAATCATCCATAGATCGTGTACCTCAAACATGTGCCATATCACTCATGATATGCCTCAAACCAATTACCATGACTATGTGCCAATATATCCAAGATATGCACCAACAATGAACCTCAAAAAATATACCTCAACTAACATGTACCATGCATCGAAGATGTGCCTCAAGGAATATACCAAAACTCATAAAGATATCCCTTAAGCATGTTCCTCAATATCACCAAGATGCAACCTCATAACACATAGAATAACATACCTTTACATATGTAACTGACCTGGTGCCTCTGATCCTGATACATATACCTGTAGCTTTACCTTAGTCTTCGACAACCTTGCATTAACATCTATTCCCTTTTCTGTCTTGTCCTCGTAGGACTAATACTGTTTTCTATTGGGGACTCATGTGATGATCCCTAGAAAACTCGCGGGGGTGCCTCGTGTGACACCCTCAAGTTGACCTGCGAGGGCCTTCTTAATTAGGGTTACAAAAAAACCCTAGCTCTTTGTAGCTTCGAAAATTTCGCTCTTCCTTCACACTTTCTCCACTTCCTCAGACTCGACCTCAGATTTTCCAATAGACCAAAATATTCTCATAAGATATATATTTAATGAATGTGTGTGTTTACTTATGAGAGACTCCTTGAGGTGTATTTATACTTTTTCCAAGTAACTTCTCTCCTTAATCTTAGGGCTTCTTTAACTTTCTTGTTGCAACCACTTTACCCTTTCATTAATGACTTGTAACCAATTAGGGGCTTCTTAACCATTATTTGGGGCTTCCAACTTTATGAGGGAATATCTCCCTAACTATGAGGAATCACATGGCGTACCACTTACAGTTGGAAACAACATGACGAGGACTAACCATCTATGTGTATGTTACTTGAAATTACACTATCCTTCATGTCCTTATTCCTTGATCAACTTTAGGTTCCATAACCACACCTTCGGGGATTTGTGTAGACTTCATCAAATGCACCCATCACATCTGTTGACATCAATGACAACTAACTCACCATCAATATCGACCACAAATCTGGGGTATCTCCAACACTATGAGGGTTGACATCAATGGATCTCCCCCTTTGGCATTGATGGAAACACTCATACTCCAATACTCATGCTCCCCCTATGACTATCACTCTTCATCAATGTTTCTATCCCCCTTTGACATCAATGGAAAATGATATCTCTCCTTGGGGATGCTCCCCCCTATCTTGATGCATCTTTTCTTCCTCTTCACATGTTTCTATCCTCATGTTTCTTTCCAAGTTCCTCTTTTCTCTTTGATATCAATAAAAAAGAGTGATTCCCCTTGGAAGTATACCTTTTCTGAACAATGCTTCTCTGACTTCATGTGATTTACTCTTTCTCTTCTTCTTTTTATCTTTATCTCCCTAAACGGATAACTCCCCTTGTCGGTATGTCTCCCCTTGCCAGCATACTTCTAATATTTCTTTCCTAATCTCTTTCTCTGACGATTTCTCTCCCCTTGATTTCTCTACAAGATGTAGAACAATACATGACTTCCTACATACTCTTCCTTTCCTCTCTTCCGGTGCTTCTTTTCCATTTGTTCTTCCTCTTGTAATTATCTGACATATATACAAATCATTCAAAATTTCTTGACTTAAATTTTTCATGGCCTGTCATGTTCACCGTTTAGAAATCAATTACCATAATGTTCAACAATGTACCTATGATGATATAGCTTCTGCTGAAGGTTTCTCTTTCCCTGTTCTGCTATGCCTTTCACTACTTGTCTTCTTGTGACCAACTAATTCCACTGATTCCAATTGTAAATATGCTCTTTAAGATATCTTGTCTAGACATGCCAATGATCTCATAAATCCATCTATGTATATATGTCATAATTTGTCCATAACTATGCTCCTCAACTATCCATAATGATAACCCATCTATTACTGTACTATTATGAAGGCTTCTTTTCTGTAACTGATCATCACATATTCCTATTTCTTAGATTAAATCAAATATGCCCACTGATATGAAATACATCCTTGAACCTGTAATGAATATATCCCTGCCTAGAAAGTGTGTCAATGATGTTCCTTTGATATCTACATGGGAATACTTCTTCTCAATCGATCAATATATCATTCTGTACTTTTTCTATCTGACTGCTTTGATTATGTCTCTACAAACACTTCAAACTACTCGAAATATGGTTCTATGATCTTTAGTAGCTACTGCATAGACTCCCGATGTTCAATATTCATGTTTACTAGAATTCTCCAAGCCAAATGGCTCAGAACAATGGAGGAATCCACCCTAATGAGGACTAATCTTCTTCTTCTTTTGTAGACTCATCATCTCTCTGAACTCTGACTTCTTCCTTTTTCCCTATGGATTCATTATGACATTGCACTACAATTTATGAAAGTACAATCTCTTGGGATTGTTCTTTATTCACCTGCTCTTATTTTCTTTCTCACACTACTGTAAATCCTGCAATCTTTGGGACCTATTCTTTATTTACCTTCTCTTCTTGTCTTTCTTTTCTTCTCCAAACCTTCATGCATCTGACATTGATATTTTCTTTCATGGTGGGATTTATCATGCTTCTACAATTCCTAGCTATGTGACCATAATTGTGGCATTTGTAACATTCAATGTTATATGGAGCCACATAAGCGTTTATTGCTTGAACATTTCTTCCATAAGCCATGCAATCTACAACTTTATGTCCAAAGTTAGTACAAGCAAAACAATGACCATAAAAGAAACTTGCATACCTAGGAGTGAATGATCTTCTTTGTGGTATAGTACTTATGAATTCCTACCTTGGATGATCATGATATTCTCTTTGGTTGTTTCCTTCACAATGATTGAAGCTTCTTTGCTGCATGAATGTAGAAGGTATTATGTATTCATTCCTTTCTTATTCTTGTTGACCATGATTCCTTCCTTTGAGTACTTCTGCATAACTCTTACCCTCTTCTTCATTCTTCATTTCTAGAAACATGGAGTGCTTCTCTTCAACTTTCTTTACTGATGATGTGGATGTTTCTCTCTCTTCAATATTCTTTCTAATCTTGATGATTTTAACTCTCAATGTGAAAACTTCTTCTTCAATCTTTTCAACCTCTTCTTCTTTCTTCATCATCTGAATCTTCATGACTTCTTCCGTTCTCTTTGCTTCTTCAAGTGAGATCTTCAAGGAGATGATTTCGTCTTCAAGTCTTTTTTCTTATTGACTGAATTTTGCTTCAAGTTGGTTTAAATCCTCAAATTTTTTCTTGAGATGGTTTGTCAAAATATTCTCTCTCTTCTCTTCTTCCTTTCTTTGTGATACTATTTCGGCTTCCAAACACTGCTTCTATTCCATCTGAATTTTGTATGTTTCTTCAATCCTTCTAGATTCTTCTAGCTGATCTTTTAGATTCATGATGACCTATTAGGATTCTTCAGAACTTCTTTGAGAATTCTTATTGACTAATTGTTCCTCAAGATATTTTTTTTTCTTCCTTTCTTCCGTCAATTCATCTAAATCATTGATTAATTCTGCTTCAAGATCTACCATGCCTTCTTCAAAATCTTCTTCTTTTGAATCTGTCTGACATAATGAGCATCTTTCTTCTTGTTATTTTCTTGCATCTTCTTTAGTAATCACTGGCTTTGTAACATGATATTCCTCAAAGTGGAGATTATATAAATTATCCTAAAGTTCTTTAACTGATGAACATTTTCCAACTTTCTCTCTTACCGGATGAGGCAATCCTTCCTAGATGAAATCCATTTCTATTTTGTTGTTTCTTTTCAATTCCTTCTTGGCTATAGTCTTCGGTTTCTTTGTAGCGGTGTATTCTGTAACAACTGATTTTCCAAAAATCATCCCATGTGTCTGTAAAAATGTTTTCATCATGATACTCCACATCTCATAAATCTGACCATTCTAACTATTGAACTGTGGTATTCCATTTCTGCACATACTGTTTCTCTTCGCAATCTACCTTCCAGTGGTTAAACTATTTCATGAAGGAACCTTCTCTTATACCAATTGTTGGAATACTGAGAGGGAGGTGAATCAATATGAACACTTTTACCACTTTCAACCACAATATATAAAATTCAACTTTATCAACAATATATCATCAATGCATAATCTATGATTGTATTCAATATATCATGAGCATATAAACATAAGCAACATCACATCAACAACATCACATCAAATACACAATACACCAAAATTTATGTGGAAACCAAAATGGGAGAAAACCACATAGTGCTTTCTTATATATTGTCAAGAATACATTCTTTGGAAGAACCGACTTCCAAATTCTCCACTTGCAACTAGAAGTAGGCTACATCCCCTTATTTACAGGCTCCAACCTGAAGGAAGCTACAACTCCTTGAATTCTCTGGCTCCAACTAGAAGGAGGCTATGACCCCCTAATTCTCAAGCTCCAACCTGAAGGAAGATCAAACCTGAAGGAAGCTCCAAATCTCTATGTTCTCCGACACCAATCGAAAGGAGGATGCAACCCCCTTTCATTGCCCTGTCCTGCCACCCTGAAATATAAGTGTAGAACAAACTGTCACTACCACAATCATTGCCACTACCACTGCCACTGTCACATCAACATGTAACATGTCAACTTGTCATTGTATCCAAACTATCCCTGTCACCAACCTGTCACTGTCATTGATCTATCACTGTCACTAATACAAAACTAGATCCTTGATCACCAAGAAAACCTCTCAACCAGATGCTCAAAAATCACCTAAACATGCCTCTACCAAACATGTACCAATATCACCAGCATATCATCACAAGATATGTATCTCAACCATGTACCAAACCTGGACCATACCATGCATCAAACATTTACATCAATACCTATACCATGTACCAAACCATGCATCAATCATGCACAAAAACCTGTACCATACCATGTATTAACCATGGACCATATCATGCATCAAAGCTGTACCATAACATCAACCATGTACCAACATGTACCATAAATCATGTACCATGAGATGTGCTTCAAACATATACCATATCACTCATGATATGTCTCAATCATCCCATACACCATTTACCATAAGATATCAACAATGAAGTGCCTCAAAAAATTACCAAAGCATGTACCAAGATCACCAACATATGCCTCTAACCATGCACCATTTCATCAACCATATACCTCAAACAACATTCCAATCATCCATAGACCATGTACCTCAAACATGTGCCATATCACTCATGATATGCCTCAAACCAATTACCATAACCATGTGCTAATATATCCAAGATATGCACCAACAATGAACCTCCAAAAATATACCTCAACCAACATGTACCATGCATCCAAGATGTGCCTCAAGGCATATACCAAATCTCACAAACATATCCCTTAAGGATGTTCCTCAATATCACCAAGATGAAACCTCATAACGCATAGACTAAAATACCTTTACATATGTAACTGACCTGGTGCCTCTGATCCTGATACACAAACTTGTAGCTTTACCTTAGTCCTCAACAACATGACACTAGCATATTTTCTCTCTTTTGTCTTGTCCTCGCGGGACTAAGACTGTTGTCTAATGGGGTCTTGCATGAGGAGTCCTAGACAACCCGCATGGGTGCCTCGCGTGACACCTTCAAGATAACCCACGATAGCCTTCTTAATTAGGGTTACAAAAAATACCCTATCTCTCTGTAGCTCCAAAACTTTCCCTCTTTATTCACACTTTCTCCATTTCCTCAGACTCGACCGCAAATTCACCAATAGACCAAAATATTCTCATAAGATATATATTCAATGAATATATGTGTGTACTTATGAGGGGCTCCTTGAGGTGTATTTATAATTTTTCCAAGTAAATTATCTCCTTAATCTTAGGGATTCTTGAACTTTCTTATTGCAATCACTTTACCCTTTCATTAGTGACTTGTAACAAATTAGGGTCGTCTTAACCATTCTTCGGGGATTCCAAGTTCATGAGGGAATATCTCCCTAACCGTGAGGAACCATGTGGCGTACCACCTACTGTTGGAAATGATACAATGAGGACTATTCATCTATGAATATGTTACTTACAATTACACCGTCCTTCACATCCTTATTCCTTGATCAACTTTGGGTTTCATAACCAGACCTTCAGAGCTTTATGTAGACTTCATCAAATGCACCCATCACATCTATTGACATCAACCATTCTTGTTGACATCAATGATAACTAACTCACCACCAATATTGATCAAAACTCTAGGGTATCTCGAACACTCTGAGGGTTGACATCAATGACAACCAACTGTCCAACAACCTTCACCATGTATGACCAAAATTTGAATTTGGAAATGAAATTTATAGTAACTTTCCCAAAGCTTGTTTTTTTTGGCCTCTTCCCAAGAATGAAATTGTACAACATTCCATGTATCCAATTGTTCAAATTGGATTCTGAATTTTTTATCTAAGGTACTTCGATATGTCTCCTAAGATCCATGAAAATTTTGTAGTCTGGAAAATAAGTTATAGAGAAAATGCTAAGCTGACCTGTTTGAAATTGATTTCAGGACCGTTTAAAAACCCTAAATTCCACAGGGAAAAAAACGTTTGAAACTTTTAGTTGTGTTACTTCTGTATGTCTCTTCATACCTCTAACAATATCACAACTTGAAAATTCCTAGAAAAAAACTTATAGAAAAAATGCCAAACTGATCGGTTTGAAATTGGTTTAAGGACCATTCAAAAAAACTAACGTCCATAGGGAATAACTTATAAAGTATGGTAAAATAAGTTCTGAAATTTTTTCCTAAGGTAATTTTGTATGTATCCTTAGATCCATGAAAATTTCACAGTCTGAAAAGTCCCAGAAAAGAAGTTATAATGAAAATTCCAAACTGACCTATTTGAAACGGATTTTAGGACCATTAAGAAACCCTAACTTCCATAGGGCATATCTCATAAAGTACAATGAACCAAGGTTTACATTTTTTATCACATGTACCCAAAGATCTCATCTTCATATATTCAAAATTTCACGGTCTAAAAGATGCCAAAAAGGAACTTATAGTGAAAATTCCAAACTGACCCGTTTGAAATGGATTTTAGGACCATTCAGAAACCCTAACTTCCATAGGAAATATATTAGAATGTATAGAGAACCAACATCAGAAATTGACCACATATACCCATAGATGTCACCTCCATCTTCTCAAAATTTCATGGTCTGGAAAATATGTTATTGAGAAATTCCAAACTGACCTGAAACTGATTTCACAACTCTCCCCTTTGGAATGATGTTCAATATTTTCTCATCCACTTCTTCAAATATTATTACATTTTTCACCCACATAGTTTCTCTCAATACTTTCTCTTTTTATTCTTTATCATAGCCCTTCATGAAGGGACATGTTAATTCAAAAATACATGACACCCATTAATTAAATAATTAATTCTCTCTTTTTATTCCACTTTTCCAAATATCATGGGAAAATACATGTGAAAATACCATGGGTTTCCAAACCCATGGGTTTGAAACCAACATTTCACATTTTACTTTTTCACGTGCACCCCCTTTTTAATATACTTGGAAACCTATATACAAATCAATCTTGTAAATGCCACGTGTATTTTTAAAACCGTAATATGAAATTAATGACAACATTAATACATTGACATCAATGACAATAATTTCAACAATCTCCCCCTTTTTCATTGATGACAATCCTACAATGAAACACATAATTCACCAGGCATAGAAATAATTCCCCCTTGTCTGCAAATCCCCCCCTTTGACATCAATGGCAAAGGGATTCTCCCCTTGAGCTTGTGTTTCTCCTTAAGCACTTAGTGATGGGATGTATATTACTCCCAATTTCTATCTGAGATATTCAAATGTCTCTTTGGGAAGGGTTTTTTGAAAATATTTGCAATTTGTTCTATGGTGACAATATATTCCAATTTGACATTATGTTCTGCTACTTGTTCTCTTAAGAAATGATACTTTATTGGAATATGCTTTGTTTTTGAGTGTATAACATGATGCTTTGAAATATTTATTGTACTTATGTTGTCACAAATTACTGATATTGGATGATCATATTCTACCTTAATATATTTCAATGTCTGCTTCATCCAAAGAACTTGTGTGCAACATCATTCCAAAGGGGAGAGTTGTGAAATCCGTTTAAGGTTAGTTTAAAAATTTCACGATAACTTATTTTCTGGGACGTTTCAGAACATGAAATTTTGAGGAGATGGAGGTGCGATCTATGGGTACATGTGGTCAAAATTTCATATGTTTGTTCACTATAATCCTTGAGATATTTCCTGTGGAAGTTAGTGTTTCTGAATGGTCTTGAAATCCATTTCAAACATGCCAGTTTGGAATTTTCACGATAACTTGTTTTTCAAGATGTTTCAGACTGTAAAATTTTGAAGAGATAGAGGTGATATATCTAGGTACATGTGGGAAAAACATCAACCTTGGTTTTCTACACTTTCTAAGATATTCCCTATTGAAGTTAGGGCTTTTGAATGGTCCCGAAATCAGTTTCAAACATGTCAGTTTAAAAATTTTCCTATAACTTATTTTCTGGGACTTTTCATACCGTGAAATTTTTAGGCATATGCAGAGATATACAAAAGTAGCTCAAGTAAAAGTTTTAGACCTTGGTTCACTATAATTTATGAGATATGCCATGTGGAATTTATGGTTTCAAAATTGTCTTGAAATTAGTTTCAAAAAGGTCAATTTGAAATTTTCGCTATAAATTATTTTCTGGGACTTTCCAGACAGTGAAATTTTCAGAGATTTGAAACGATATACATAAGTACTTCATGTAAAATTTTTATGCTTTATTTAATTATAATTTTTGATATATACCCAATGGAATTTAGGGTTTATGAATGGTCCTAAAATCAATTTCAAATAGGTCATATTGGGATTTTCTCTATAACTTATTTTTTGTGACTTTTCAGACTGTGGAATTTTCAGGGATTTGAGGAGACATAGAAAAATACTTTAGATAAAAATTTTAGAATCATATTTAATAAATTGGATACATGGTATGTTGTACAAGTTTGTTCTTGGGAAGAGGCAAAAAACAACAAGCTCTGGGAGTGTTACCATAAATTTCATTTGGAAATTCAAATTTTGGTCAGACCCGGTGAAGAAAGAAGTAGCAAGAAAACTCAGTGAAGGTAATGTGAATGTTATCATTATTCGAATAAGTTATAACTTGAAGGTTGGTTCCTTTTAAGAAAAGATATTGGCATCTCTTTCTAAGTTGGTTCTTAGCGATGGGGATTGGTGTCTATGAAGATCTGTAAGAGTAGGTTGGTGCCTACCAAGGTTTGTAGCAGTGGGGATTGGTGTCTCCAGTAGGTTGGTTCCTATAAATATTTGTAACAATAGGTTCTCCTGAAAGAGTTTCCACATAAATCGTATGTTCCATGTTCTGCATATAATAGATCTCATATGTGTTTGTTTTCTTGTGGTTGATGAATTTTGAAAGAGTAAAAAATGGTCTTATATAGATTCACCCCCCCTAGTATAAGTGTGTGCTCAAAAATTGGTATCAGATTCGGTTCCTTCATAAAAATTATAACCACTGGAAGGTATATCTCATGAGCACACATGGATGATTAGGAAGGTTTCTCCATAAGTAGAGCTCTAATCTTTGATGGAACAAACTATGCATTATGGAGGATAAGGATGCAGACATATATCATGGCTCTTGAGTTTGATATTTGTAAATCAGTGGTGACTGATTATACAACCCAATAACTCCACCAATAGATGCGGACATGAAGAATCCTAGTGAAAATAATGCAAAAGCCATGAATTTCATCTTGTGTAGTCTATAAGAATCCGAGTTTGTAAATGTGATGCATTATGAATAGGAAAAATAAATTTGGGACAAGATTAAAAATATCTATGAAGGCAATGACAAGGTTAAGAAGGAAAATATCTAAACTCATAGAAGGAAATTTGAGAGTTTGAAAACGAAATATGAAGAAAATGTTGTATCCTATCTCCTTTGTGTGGACGAAATTGTCAACACCATCAGAGGACTTGGTGAAAAGGTTGAAGAATCAATGATGGTAGAGAAGGTGTTAAGGTCACTCCCCTTAATATTTGATGCCAAATTTTTCTCCATTGAAGAAATAAAGGATCTTGATTCATTAACAATCGATGAATTGCATAGGATCCTCATGGCGTATGAAATGAGGATAGAGAAAGAAAAACCATCAAAGAAAAAATCAACCTTCAAATCCTCAAAGAAGACAAAGAACATAGAGCATGAATTAAGTGATAGATTCAACAATAAATCAGATGTAGAGGAAGCGTATTTTGTGAGAAAACTCAAAAAGGGATCTGGAAAATACAAAGGTAAACTACCCTTTAAATGCTTTAATTGTGGAAAAGTAGGACATTTTGCTGCTATGTGTCCATATGAAAAGAATGAAAGTAGTGATGATAAAGAAGAGCATAACGTAAAGAAATGGAGAAAACATCATTAACACAAAAAGAACCAAAAACAAGACAAACATGAAAATAATATTAACTCTTATAAGAAGAAGAAGAGTCTCTACTCAAAAGGGGTTAGTGAGTCATCTAAAGAAAGTAGTGAAAGGAGTTTCGATAGTGATAGAGAATGAACTCTCTTTATGGAAATCAAAACAAAGATTGATGAAGACAAAGGGAAAGAAATGATGGATTCAGAAGAAGAAGAAAATGATGAAACAAATGGGGAAGTGAACCTTGAAGAAGAACTCATGTGTGCCTTAAGTGAAAAAAAAGAAGCTTAGGAAAAATAATTTGAAACCAAAGGAGTAGCTGCATAGATATGAATAAGATGATCATGATTTAAAAAATAAAATGTGATAAATACTTGAAGAAATAGAAAATACTATCATTAACCTAAAGGTTCAATTAGAAGAGACAAGAAAGATAGAAGAAGTGGTGAGAATCCACTGATCTAGCTGAAGGAGAAGGAAGAGAATTGCGAAAAGCTAGAATCTGAAATTGTTTCCTTAAGAAAGGAACTAGAGAAAACAACTATTAAGTTGAATTATGAATAGAAGCTTGAATTTTGAAAATAGTATTGGAACTTTATATGATATCATCAATTGTCAAAGGTCTCCATTCATTAAGATTGGTCTTGGATATGATGTTGCTTTTTCCTCCCTACATACACCTGGCCTTGTTACAACCAAGGAAGCTTTATTKGTTGCAGGTGGAGTTCAGACTGAATTTCCTGAAGAGAAACCTACTGTTGATTTTCCTGAACAGATTGATGAGTTTCTCCTTCCTCACATCCCAGAATTTGAGCATGATGTTACATATGACATTGTTGCTGATATGCTAGGTTTCTATACTCCTGTAAGTGATCCTAAACCTGATCCTAATTCCTCTGATCAACCGACATAAAAATATGTTCCTTATCATCATTCTCACCATAAAAATAAAAGGAATGGAAATAATGCTTTTAGATCTTTGCAAAAGAGATGTGAAAGACAAAATTCTTTACTAGTGCCGACTACTAGGATAGATTGTGGTTGGATTGATGGATGGTCATGGAATCATTTGACCATATGTTTGAGGACTTCATATCGTTGTGTATCATTGGTTGTACAATCATGTAATGTTACTCTTACTTATTGATGATGGCCTTGGATGTGGTTGATCAATTATTGACTCGACATGAGATTTGATTGGAGTTTCAACTGAGTATTTGACGATTGAGTTTTGACTGATTTTTTCGTCGACTGGAATTTTTGACGAGAACTATTACTGCTACTTATTGATCCCTTCGCAGGGGAATACTTAAAGTTGTTGATATGCGAACCCAACTGATGTCTTCTTGTTGACTCGACTATTTCTTATTGAATCAATTGTTTCTTGTTGAATCGATTGTTTCTTGTTGAATCAACTTGGATTTACTGAGACCGACCAAACCATGTTCGACTGTTGTAGGAGATATACTACTGCTTATGTTGGATACATAGACTATTTGGATTGATAGAGACTAATTATATTGCATTGTTGGTGGCAATGTTTAGACTTCTTCATGAGTGTTGCTGTACCATGTTTTAGCAGTTTTTGCAGTTAGAAAAAATTAAAGGGGGGAAGTTGTGTGCTATATAATTTTTTTTTGTCCAAGATGAGTTTTCTTAAGACAAAATTGAATAAATTAAGAATGGAATATTGTGCACCAGTCAACACACCCATGATCATAGGTTGTAAATTGAGAAATTATTATGAATCCCTGGAAGCAAATCAAACATTGTACAATTCAATGATTGAAAACCTACTATATGTTACGGTATCAAGGATGAACATTATGCAAGCAGTAGGATTGGTTCCATGATTTCAAGCTGCACCAAAAGACAATAATGTACAAGAAATGAAAAGAATATTCAAACATATAAAGGGCACCTTAGGCTTCGTCTTGTGGTAGTCAAGAGGTGAATATTTTACTCTGACAACATATACAAATGCAGACTAGGAAGACAATGTTGATGATAGGAAACATACAAATCATGGAGGAACATTCTTTCTAGTCAAAAGTCTAGTGACTTGGTTGAGAAAGAAACAACCTTCAGTTTTTCTATCCACAAAAAGGCCAGATATATAGCAACAACATCATGGTGCACAAAAGTTCTTTGGATGAAGCATACATTGAGAGATATTAAGATAGTGTAACATCCCAGTTCTAACCCTTATAAGCTATAATGCATTATGTAAATATGACTTAGGCTGGTGAGCCGGTAAAGTTGAAAAGGGGCAAGAGTGCCTAGGAAATGTAACACTTCCTATACATTAATAAAATACATTGCTGGCTGCAAGACCGACAAGGACAAAAGAGATAGGGGGCTATTATTCCATGAGAGAGGGGGCTTGAGGGGCTAAGTCTTGTTATTATTATTTTATTTACCCATAATTGATTTTATGGAGAAGAGGGAGTTACACGAGCTTCTTTGGAGGGAGGCCATGTGGCTCTTGTCTTCATGTAATTATTTAAACATCCCTTGGGGGCTGTTTTGGGGTTCTTATTCCCTTGGTTCGTCCTCTTCTCACTAGTTCACTTTTTATTCTTGCTCTTCACTCACTACTGTGAGTTTGTGTGCTCTTGGTATGAGCATGAAAATGAATGGTAGGAAGAGGAGAGCCATTATTGAATGGATGTAATGATTTACTAATCATTCCAGGAGAAAATGGATGCCTGTGTGCATGAACTTGATGACAGTTTGGATGGAATTGTCCACAACTGAGAGTCCTTGGAATTTCCAGTAAGGATATTTCCTGACCAGTAGCCCTGGAGCCCTGGAGAGAAATGGAACAACCTCAGGGACTGCATGGCAGAGAAAGGTGTTCATTTATTGGGGTTGTGCAGGCTGAGGGGGAAAGAGAGATGGAAATTAGGATTGCTGTGAGGTTGGGAAACCTAAGAGCTACTCAACCAACTACTGTGTATTTAGACTTGGCCTAGGACCCATCCTTGTGGATTCATAGCCTTGGCTAGGGGGTGACCTGCTGTTGAGAGTAAATGAAGAACAACGTCTATGGTTGGGAGGAACGTCCTTGGTCTGTAACCAGTTGGTGAACGTTTACTTGAAAAAATAAGTGCGCTCTATGTTTTTTGTTTAATGTATTCCGCTCTGTATTTAATTATCTCTGAGATATGTATTCTAATGTGCCTGTCTATTGGTTATTTGTTGTGCATGGCAAGTTGTTTATCTCTTTTATGTTGTGGCATGGATCTTGTCTTATGCATGTGGTGTGCATGCTCCTAACATTGTTGAGAAAACCCTTTGCCTTCAAATTAGAGATTAGAGAACTGAGTCTTGGGGCTGCAACGTGCCTAGCCTACGAGTGGTTAGGTGTGTTGCAGTTTGTTTAAGTGGCATAGCCCGACCTTTGGGTGGTCGAGTATGTTACAAATAGAATATGATAATATAATATCAATAACTTGTGACAACACAAGTGCAATAAATATTTCAAAGAATCATGTTATGAACTAAAAAACAAAGCATATTCCAATGAAGTATCATTTCTTAAGAGAATAATTAGCATAAAAGAATGTCAAGTTGGAATATATTGTCACCATACAATAAATTGCGGATATTTTCACAAAACTCCTTCCCAAGGAGACATTTGAATATCTCAGACAAAAAATGGGAGTAATATCCATCTCATCACTAAGTGCTTAAGGAGAATCACAAGCTCAGGGGAAACATCTCTTTTCCATTGATGTCAAAGGGGAAGAGTTGTAGACAGGGGGGGGAATTCTTTCTATGCTTGGTGGACTATATGTTTCATTGCAAGATTGCCATCAATGAAAAAGGGGTAGATTATTGGAATTCCTGTCATTGATGTCAAATGATTAATGTTTTAAGGTGAATTCGAAAAAACCACAGTAGTATCAATTGAATGTCGACATTTCAGATCCATATCAAGATCCATCATCAGGACAAGAAGCCTGGGTTTAATTGTGAGAAGAGATAGTTATAAATACCTAAGTTTTGCCGGAAAAATTCGTGTTGGCTACAATTTTTTTGGTGAAAATTTAGATTGGTTTATTTATTTTAGTTTAAATTTAGGGTTTACTAAAATATTTCTTTAAATTTTTTATTTAAAATTCTTAATTAAGATATTTTAATTTTATTTTATTTTAAATTTTTGTTTTTATTTAGAATGTGTTTTAATTTAGAAAGAAAGTTAAGGTTTATATTAAAGTGTTTTTAAAGATCTGGTTTTTAGAACATAAAGTTTTTTGTTTTCATTAGAATGTTGTTAGAATTTTATAGTTTTTTTAAAATATTTTATTTATTTATTAGTTTTGTTTTATTAAGAACCCTAAAATATTTAATGGTGTTTGTTTAGTGGTTTTATAAGTAAAGAGTGAATACTAAGTTATTTTAAAAGATGTAGTTGTATTAGGTATAGGTGTTTTTAAATTTTTTATTTATTAGTTTTGTTTTATTAAGAACCCTAAAATATTTATTAATGGTGTTTGTTTAAAGTTATTTTAATAGATTAGTGTTATTAGGTTAAGAGTTTGTTAATCTTAGTTTTGTTGGTGTTATTTAATTAGAATTTTGTTATTTAGGTGGAGTTATTTATCTGTTTTTTCTTATTTTTATGAATCAAGGGAAATCATTTTTTCCGAATTCACCTGAAAACACTCCTCACCACATAAATCTAAGCAATCATGATTAATGTTGTCATATTATGTCTTTACAAATACACACAAAATTTCCAAGATTGATTTATATATAGGTTTACAATTATATTTTAAAAAAGGGCGCATGTGAAAAAGTGAATAGTGAAGTGGTGGTTTCAAACCCATGGTATTTGGAAAAGTGAAATAAAAAAAGAGAATTAATTATTTAATTAATGGGTGCTGTGTCTTTTGAATTAACATGTCCCTTCATGAACGGTTATGATAAAGTATAAAAAGATAAAGTATTGAGAGAAAGTTTGTGGGTGAAAAATGTAATAACATTTGAATAAGTGGATGAGCAAAGATTGAATATCATTCCAAAAAGGGAGATTTGCGAAATTAGTTTCAGGTCATCTTAGCATTTTAGTGATAACTTATTTTCTGGGACGTTTTAGACTGTGAAATTTTGAGGAGATGGAGATGAAATCTCTAGGTAGATGTGGTCAAAATTTCAAACTTTGTTCATGATAATTTTTGTGATATGACATGTGGAAGTTAGGGTTTCTGAATGGTCCTAAAATCAGTTTCAAATAGGTTAGTTTGACATTTTCACTATAACCTCTTTTATGGGACTTTTCAAACTATGGAAATTTTAGGAATCTGAGGAGACATATAGAAGAACCTGAAGTAAAAATTCTATACTTTGGTTCACTATAATTTATGAGATATGCCTTGTAGAAGTTAGGGTTTCTGAATGGTCCTGAAATCAGTTTCAAACAGGTTAGTTTGACATTTTCACTATATTTTGTTTTCTGTGACTTTTTAGACTGTAAAATTTCCAAGGATCTGAGGAGACATACATAAGTACCTTAGGTAAGAATTTTAGACTTTGATTCACTATTCTTTCTGATATATTCCCCGTGGAAGTTAGGGTTTATAAATGTGCCTCAAAATAAAAAATGTATGATCAAAATAAACTTTATAAAAACCAATCACGTTTTAGAGGATGACTGTTATGATCCAATGCCTTAAAATGACCACTTCAAATTCCCTTTCACTACGATGTTGATCTACTTGTTGTTTCATCCTATTTTGTGCCATAACCAAGTTTTACTTCAATAGTTTGAGGACCTCTTGTTGGTTCTGTATGTGGTCCTCCACTTCTTGAACCTTTGTATTCCCTTTCAAGGGTGATGTGATGGATGGAGTTTGATATCCATAAAGTGCCAAAAATGGGGACATTTTTTATGAAGTATAGAAGGATTTCTTGTACCACCATTCCACCAAGGGAAACCACTTGACCCATTGTGTTTGTTTATCAGATGCAAAGTAGTGAATATATCCTTCTATACATTTATTCACAATCTCAGTTTTCCTGTCAGATTGAGGGTGGTAAGATGAGCTATGAGCCAATTGAGTACCCAAACAAGAAACTAAGTCAATCCAAAAATTTCTCATGAAAATTGGGTCTCTGTCACTTACAATAATCTTGGGGACTCCATGTAGTTTTTGAAATGTTTCCATGAATGATGCTGCTTTTATACTTTCTTTAAAAGGACGAGAAAGAGAGAAAAAATGGGCATACTTTTTTAGTCAATCCAATAATACCATGATGACAGCATTTCCTTCGGATTTGGGTAAACCTATAATAAAATCCATGGAAAATTCTTCCCAATGTTGGCTTAGTATAGCTAATGGTTGTAGGATACCTGGAGTCTTGATTGTCTCTCCATTATTATGTTGGCAGACCAAACATTCAGACACAAAATTTTGAACATCATTTTTAATAGCTTCCCAGAAAAAATTCTTCTTGATCCCATGGTATGTTTTCAAGAATCATGAATGTCCCCCTATAGGAGAAGTGTTCAATTCCAGAAGGATCTTCTGTTTGAGTTGGGAATTCTTACATAAGTATAGGCGATCATGATATCATAGAAAATTATTCTTCCATACAAAATTATCTACTAAATTGGGGTCTTCATGTAGTTGTTGAATTATATTATATACCTTTTGATCTTGATTCCATTCTATCCTTGCTTCTTCCACCCAATTAGATTGCGGAATAGAAATAACACATAGTGATCCTTCTATTTCTTCTTCTTTCCTGGAAAGGTTATTTGCCACAACATTATGTTTTCCTTTTTTGTATATAATTTCAAAGTCATAACCCAACATCTTTGTAACCCATTTTTGTTTCTCTTCTGAAGATAATCGTTGCTCCAAGAAGTACTTCAAAATGTCACAATCTTTTTTTACCTTGAAGTGTCTTTCTATTAGGTAGGGGTGCCATTTTTGAACTACATGTAGTATGGCCAACATTTATTTTTCATAAATGGGTTTGACTAAGTTTTTTCCTTTAAGTTGGATGATTTCAAAGGGAAGGGGCCTTCCTTCTTGCATTAAAACCACACCAGTTCCATGGATCGAGGCATCACACTCCACGATAAATGTTTTTGTAAAGTCAGGTGTGGCCAAGACAAGAGTTGTACACATAGCCTCCTTAAGTTTTTCAAAATCTTTGGTTGCTTCTTCGGTCCAAGAAAATGCTTCCTTCTTCAATAATGTTGTTAAAGGTGCTGCTATTTGACCATAGTTCTTGAAAAACTTATAGTAATAGCCCGTCAAACCTAAGAATACTCTAAGCTTCTTCAAGGTTTTTGGAATTGTCCATTCCCTCATAGCTTTAATTTTGTTAGGGTCCACTTTTACACCTCCATGAGATACAATATGACCCAAATATTCCACTTCTTGAACCCCAAAGGAACACTTGGAGGGCTTTGCATAAAGTTGTTTCTCTTCCAATAGTTGTAATACTCTGTCAACATGTTGTACATGCACTTCCCAAGATTTTCTATAGATTAGTATGTCGTAAAAAAAAATACTAACATGAATTTTCTAAGGAAGGGCTTGAAAACAAAATTCATCAATCTTTGAAATGTTGAAGATGCATTAGTCAGTCCAAGTGGCATAACCAAAAATGCACAATGACCTTCTTGTGTTATAAAATATGTTTTAGGAATGTCTTCCTTCCTCATTCTGATTTGATGATATCCTAAATAAAGATCCAACTTAGTAAATAATTTTTCTCCATGTAATTCATCTAATAATTCATCAATCACTGGGATAGGAAACTTATCTTTGATGGTCATTTTGTTGAGTTGTCTATAATATGGACACATACACCATGAACCATCCTTTTTTGTAACTAACACTACTAGTGAAGAGAAAGAACTTTGGCTATGTTGAATGATTCCAACCTCTAACATTTCCTAGATCATGCACTAACTCTCACTGTTCTGTGCATATGAATACCTGTAAGGCCTAATGTTAGGTGGTACACTTCCTGGTTGCAAATGGATATCATGGTCATGATCTTGAGCATGTGGAAGACCCTTAGGTATTTCACCAAATATCTTGGAATGATTGTTGATAACTATTTGGAAATCTGATGGAGTAGGGGCTATAGATGTTTGAATATCAAGTGAGCACAATTGTGCAATTACACCTTGGTGTCGCTTTTTGAGTAATTTTTCCATGCTATAAAAGATTATCAATTTAGAGGGTTTTCCTTGTATACCTCTAAGCTCAATTTCCTTTCCATTTGAGGAAAATCTCATGAAAATATTTTAAAAATCAAAGCCCACTATTCCTAGTGATTGCAACCATTGGACCCCTAATACAACATCAACAACCCCGATTTGGATATTGGAAATCATGGGGCTATCCAGAAAATACTCCCCGATGTTGATCTTAATACTATGGCATTTCCCTGAATAATTTATGGTACCTCCATTTGCAATCATTACTTGAAACTCTGGTGCAGGCTATACAAATCAATTGAGATCTTTTGCTAATTTGTAATTGATGAAATTATGGGTGCTACCCGAATCAATCAATGCTGTTACCTTTTTATTTTTGATGTAGACTTGTATCTTGAGGGTTTGTGGAGTAACGATGCCGACCAATGCATGGAAATATATTGTTGGAGTAGTCTCTTCTGTATTTGGGTCTTGTGACGGTTCCAATTCCTGATCGTCTTCCTCTTCACAGTCTATGTAGAATTATTTCTTCTCACCGCACTTATGCCATTTACTGTACTTGCTGTCACAACTGAAGCATGGTCATTTTTCTCTTCTTTCATCCATTTGTTGAGGTGTCAACATTATTGGTTTAGGTATGATATCTTCTTCCTCTTCACTGTCTATGTAGAATAATTTCTTCTCATTGCAATTATGCCCTTTACTGTACTTTCTGTCACAATTGAAACATAGTCCTTTTTATCTTCTTTCATCCATTTGTTGAAGTTTTAACCTTGTCGGTTGAGGTATGGTTGTCTTATGACCCCCAAAACAATCTCTTCTTCCAATGCTAGACTTTTGTGTAGCCTTGTTTTTGGCATGAATATGACTTGCATTTTGCATAGCTTCCACAATATTTGTAGGTTGTCTTAAGAAAAGATCATGTTTAATGCATTCTTTTAATCCACCCATGTAATATTCCAACAAGTGTTCGTCACTTCTATTATCCACCCTTGTGGACAATACATGTAATTCTAAATTATAATTTTCAATATCACCCACATGCTTAATTCTTGTCAATTGACTGAAGTAGTCATGTTCCCAAACTTTCCCATATTGTGCTTCTAAGTCTCTTGAAAATAAACCCCAAGTGTAGTGATACAAAGGGGACTTCCTTTTCACTATCCATTGATACCATTGATATGGTTTTATCTCAAAGTTCAAGGTTTCTATGTGAATCCTTTTCCTATCATCCATAATAATATGTAGTTCAAATATTGCTCTAGTTGGTTCACCCATGTAAATACATCGGTACCATCAAACTTCTTTAATTCAAGTTTGGGAAAGTTCAATTTAGGACCCCCACCATAATTAAATCCACTATTAGAGTTAAATCCACTTGAAAATTGCTTATTATCAGGAGGTTGTTCAACATGAATACTACCTTTATTTTCATGGGTTCCTGACATTTTCATATCTCCTTTAGGGAGTCTCTCATTTAGAGCCTGAAGGATTATAGAATTCATAGATTTTTGTATTTATTTTTTATTTTTATCCATCTTACTTTTAATATCAACCATATTCTTTTCCATTTCTTGAATTTTTCTTTGTGAGTTTACCCAATTATTAGACATATTACTCAATTCATTAAGTTGTTGCTCCAAATTGGACAACCTATTATGTATGTCCTCATTTTCTTCTTGAGTTGTAGATGAGGCTTCTGGAGGTTTAATAGGTGTTGTCACTTTTTTGGGACCAATATGGAGTAATACTAATAATACTCCTCTATTCTATATTTATCACAAATTTTGAATCACAAGAAACAGATCTTCCAAAAAAAACGTTGTGCCAATTGTAATTTACGTACCTTTTAAAACCTTAATTTGGAGTCTATCCTCCTAGTTGACCTTCCTTTTGGTGTATCTCTAAAATTTCGGCCCTTATGAGTCTAAAATTTTGTTATGTAGTTCTCTGATATGTCCTCTCTTCAATTCCATATGTTTGATCAAAATTGTGTGTGCCAAGTCAAAGTTATGGTAACTTCCCTACACCTTGCTAGTTTTTGGCCTTTCTGGGAGAGCAGAATTTTACAATGTTCCATGTGCACAATATTTGATACATGATTCTAAAAATTGAACCCAAACTACTATAGACTGTTTAATTTCCAATTCAACTAGTCTCACTCAATTTGGATCCTCGTTGAAGAAGATATGACTATTTTACTCAGAACACATTCGATTTTCATGGTCTGAATCGTCACAGGAAAAAAAGTTATAGAGAAAATGATAACATGACTTTCTTGGAGAAGAAAAACCATCGGATCAATGAGCTCTGAAACCAAATGTTATGATCCAATGCCTTAAAAATGATAACAAATAAATAAATTACAATCCACTTCGAGGGGGAATCATCCTTAACAATATATCCACTTCAAAACAAAATATGATTTCAGATAAGATGATCCTAATACTAGATATATATATAGGAGACAAAGGGTTACAATAATGATAAAAGGGTGCAATGAAGGGTTCTATCCGACCTACTATAAATGTAATAATTCAATATCTAGGGCTTAATATGAGGTTTTATACATAACATGGGGATTTGTCTAGAGATTAACAATGACATCATCTCCTAGAGATGAGTTGGCATTGTTTGAGTTAGAAATGATTATTTGTCACATTATAAATGGTGGATGAAAACCCGTAGTTATCTATGGTAGTGATTTTGTAACGTACCCAACCACTAGGATGGGCCAGGTTACCACAAAATGCTATCGAAGAACACTCTAAAACTAACTTGTAACATACTTGGTACAAAAAATACCAAAACTATCTATCTGGATATCTGATCTAAAATGTACCATTGCCCAAGTATTTCCAAATTCTCCCTCTTATACTTATTATAAATTTTTGTTCCATTATTTAAAATAAAGAAACATGGATTCAACACATGCAATTAACAATAACATGCTAAACCATCCAAGAAAGGAACAACATGCCATGCAAAACAAATAACCAACAAAAATGCACATAGAAATAGATCTCAGAGATAAATAAATACACAACAAAATATACATTTACAAAAAACATAGAGAGCACTTATATTTTCCAGTAAACATTCACCAACTGGATGAAAACCAAGGGAGTTTCTCCCAACCATAGACACTACTATTCATTCACTCTCAACAATAGTGTCACCCCTGAGCTAGGGCTATGAATCCACATGGACGTGTCCTAAGACAAATCTAAAAACACATCGGTTAACTAAAAGGATCGCATGTTTTCCAAACCACACAACAATCTTAATTTCCATCTCTCTTCCCCTCCAGCTTGCATAACCCAAATAAATGAACCCATTTCTATGCCATGTAGTCCCTCAGGCTATTCCATTTATCTCTAGGGCTCCAGTGCTATCGGTCAGGAAATATCCATGCTAGAAACTCCAAGTATTTTCATCTATGTACAATTCTTTTAGAAATACCATCAATATCATGCACACATGCACCCATTCCTTGCTGGAATGGTCACTAATTTCTCACATCCATCCAACAATGTCTCTCTACCTCCATCCATTTTTTTCCATCCTCAAACCAAGAGCACATGAATGAGAAAGTCTGAATGAATGATTAACAATGAATGAAAAACCAAAATAAAGAGTGCACGAGTGAATGGAGAAGAATCCCAAAACATCCCACAAGAGGTGTTTATATATTACATGAAATCAAGAACCACATGGCCTTCCCCCAAGAAGCTCATGTAACCACTTTTTTCAATTAAAACCAAGACAGGTAAATAAAATATAAAAAAATACTTATCCCCTTTAGCCCCCCTCTCTTGTGGAATCATGCCCCCCTATCTCTTTTTCTTATCTGTCATGCAACCAACAATGTATTTTATTAATATATATGAAGTCTTACATTTCCTAGGCTCTCTAACCCCTTTTTAACTTTACCGACTCACCAACCTAATTCACAATTAGGTAATACATTCTAATCATAGCGATCAAAACTGGGGTGTTAAATCCCCCTCCCCTTATTTTTGAAAGTGTCCTCAGTGCACAACACCATACCTATGCTCTTTATATTACAACACGAGGCTCACCAACCTTTAATCAACACGATTATTCCATCCAATGTTCATATACATAGGCACTCTGGCCTAAAAACATGCATACATAGGCACTCCAGCCCAAAACACAGATAATGTCCTCATAATTTATAATTATCTAGCAACAATTCCAACCAACAAGATCTCATTCACCAGTCTGGACAACCCAAGGAGTGTACCCCCTTTTCTGTTTTGCAGTACTTCAAGTTGTACCACCTTTCTTCAGGTCTCCAATGCACTCGACCATGAATTTTTAGAGTTGCAACTACATGAACTTCAACTGCAACAAGTTCACTTGACTTTGTTCATTCCATTCCTTTGTCCTTGACCTCGGTTTCCTTCTGGTGCTCTTATTCCGAGATCCCAGATTTAATAGCCAACATCCCATTTGTAATGCATACATATAGTCATCATGATATATCAACATAACAATTTCACTCATTAAATGTCAAATCCGGTTTAAACATGAAAACATAATTTCCTAAGCATGAGCTTCTTGCTCATAATTCACTTGCTTCTTGTAGCAAGATGCATCGGTATTTATTATGGATTAGAACAATGACATACTTGAGACCATTCTTCTTGCAATTTATTCAACCTTCACTCAACCAAACCAATTTTTAGCATATCATAACAATTTTTTTTTTAAATTTCTCAAATCTGTTTTAGACAGGAAAACAAAATTTACCAAGCATGAGGTTTCTGCTCATAATGTTTGTCTCTTGCAACAATATATATCAATATTCTTTATGAGCTTACATCATTTCCATATCCAAGATTGCACTTCCTGTAATTTTCCCAGTTGACACTCAGTAAAAAAAAATGTTAGTATCTCATGTACAGTATATAATTTCATGGCAACGATTACAAAAATTCACAAAGTGATCAAAATTGTTTAAAGCTACAATTAAATCACTTTCATTAATACAACTATTAATTGGAATGAACCCATCATTTTATACACATATTATCAACTGATATTTTCTTTCTTGTAATATTTTCAGTATCTCAGAAATTGATCTCAAAATTGTAACAACTAACAATTCAATCACCTCTAGCTAGTATTCATATTATATATAACACCACTATCATTCATTATCAATTTTCAACACCACAATATTTTGATGATGCAACAAATAATTACTAATAAAATAACAATCAATGTGTCAATACCCATGGTCACATCTACACAATGCATCCCTGCATTGACTACATAATACCACATAACTATGTCATGCACTCCACCATGGTGAGTTGGAAGGTTTGACCAATGCCTCAACACATCATATGAACTCTCCCCAATATTTTCTGACTATTTGGATACCCTCCTTTTAAAACCATACACAACATGAAAAAACATAATTCCTAAGTTCTCTTCAGTGTCGGCAAAGAGGTTTCAGTCCAAACATCAACTATTCAAGAGAAACTATTGAGCATTCCCATAACATTATATCCCTTCCATATCCAACCATATCATGGTCTTCCACATGAATAAGTCTATGGTTATTCATTGCTATATCAAGAGTATGTCTCATGACTTGACCTAGTTACGATCTCATAACCAATCATAACACAATATGCAACTGATAATTTATCGAAATGCATTCTAGCACCAACAACATTTACATACTCTATGCTTTCGACCATTACATATCAATTTAAATATTGAAAAATTAACTGATGGAATTCTTACCTCAATTCCCTTCAACATTAAAAGCAACCAAATGCATACCTACATGGTTGTTACCAACCTACTTGATGCCACATAATCAAATAGTATTTGTAGAAGCTTGCAAGCTTCCTCCTCCATCATTTTGATCACCATTCCTACCATCCTCATGCGTCTTCACATAGATGGAAGTCATAAGCAGTAACAACATCCACATATTTAATCATTCTATATCATTTTTCCTGAAGACATAATCCATCATTAGTGATACTCAATATAACATCATTATTGCATTCATATAACAACAAACTATTCTAAGTCCACAAGCATTTCATATGCATATCTAAGAATATACATATGCACAAATGCACATCCATATGCACCAAACATTTATTGTTATCATGCCTACTAATGCATATGCATTCTCACTTCTTTATATGCATCATTCACTCTAGTGCATTTATATTTCAGTTCATTTATTTATTTATGTTGTAGTTGGTTTTCCTTGAACTTCTTCAGATCCTTGTTGCCTTGTGTGCTCCCATTATGCTCATTTTCTCTATTATTCCCTGGTCTGAACTCTTTCCAACCAAGTTCCACTTGGACATTCTACAATCCAACCAATGTGTTCTATTTGAAAAAACTTCTCTTAAGTATTCATATCCAAAATTTACCTTTATGAGACATTCCAACACCTTGGAATGAGGTATCTCACAATATTCCATCACTCTACTATCACAACATCCTTGAATTCATCTTACCCAAAATCATTCCACATCCCTGCTATTGATTCTAATTGTTAATTGGATTTTCCAATTTTGTGAATAGTTCTCTTCACTTCATTTAACAATTCCTTGTGAAACCATACTTTTCCCACTCAAGACCATTCTCAATGAAAGTCTATTTTTATTCAGTGGCACTTTTCAAGTGAAAGAACCTTCGTTAATCTATCCCTGTTTTCTCTGCACTGTATCCTACTTCCATTGCAAACTCTGATATCAGAAGTGTCTCTTTGAGTACTTTTAGACATGGTAGCTAATTCGTATCTAGAAAATACTTCCCAGGTACTCCTGTACTTGGGACATAGAGGTGATTCATACCTCATCTCCTAATCTCCTTGTTCTCTTTCACATCAAGCTTGCAACTATCTACACATCTCTACCTTCAAGGCTATGGCAGATTACTTTTGATTTCTATGCCCATTAATGACATTCTTCACCCGCTGTCTTTATGTCCTATGTGAGGATCCTTGTTGTTGTTCCTGCAATTCATTCAGATTCTGTAGTAGTTGGCTAATAATTCTTTTATTCCACTCTTCTTGAGTTCTTTATCCATTTTTCATGTAACTTTCCTTGTAGCTCTTTTATTGCCTCAGCCGACTTCTACAAGCTCTGTCATGCTTCCATGACCCTGATATCCAATTTCAAGCTTGAATTTATTTGATTATACCTTTAATTCTACAAAATGTGCAAGCAACCATTTTGTTAGAATTTTGCATATTACAACAATTTCCTAATTAATGCTATAAGTCCTTTTTCTTCTCAACTCATGAAGAATTATGTCATAATTATCCAAATTATAATAATTTTGTATTATTCTCCTCTGAATAAAATTTCCATTGAATATACTCATGCCTCATTCTGATCTCCGAGTTGAACATTATGGCTTCTTGAAAAATCCATTTTCACCTCATTTGTGCATTTTTTCCACTGGTGCAATTTTACTGAAAGACCAATTTCTGTTAACTACAAAAGAAATTATGTAAGAAACTAGATAAAATTTTGTATGATACATATATAAAATTAATAACAAAGAATTCATAGCAACTCTAATATTTTAAATATGACTCTCCAGTAAAAAACTGCAGCAATATGCAATATGCAACTTTGTCATTTTCACCATTTTTTCTAGACTTGGAATTTTTAGCCAAACTGACTATCTCTCAAGCTGTGCATTTATGGAAAGATTTTGCTAAACTAAAGTTGTTCTTATTAATGAGTATATAAAATGTTTATTAAATAATTTTTTTCAGTTTTGTGATTTGGGGTCACTTTTTCTCTGAAAATCTCAAAAATCCCCTAAAAGTGGCTCATAATAGTGGATTTTGGCCTATTTCAGCATCCCCATTCCAATCCCCTTAGAATTTATTCAATTCGTTCATGATTTAACTCCATGTAATCTTATTGGAATTTCTCTAATAATTTCAGCTTAATCTGGATCTCCGCCAGTGATATGGACCCATATATTTAAAAACCCTTATTTTCCAATTTCTGACAAATCCAAGCAGAAATGGGAAATGAATCTCTCTGATGATTTTATAGATCTCCTCTTTGCAGACAAAACCCAAAAATTTATCTCAATCTGACTTAATTTTCTCCAATTATGGTCAAAATAAGAAAAATGGCTCCATAATTGTTTTTGAAACTGATGGACAGTCCGTACTACGGGGTAATTTGCACCGTTAATCTCAAAATCGAGTGAGATATAATCTATTGATATGGTTAACTCCCTAAATTTCTAACCCACCCATTGGTCCTTTCCCTTGGAAACTGATTACAACACATCTCTAAACTGGC
Source organism: Picea engelmannii (assembly GCA_009831015.1). Taxonomy (NCBI): domain Eukaryota; kingdom Viridiplantae; phylum Streptophyta; class Pinopsida; order Pinales; family Pinaceae; genus Picea; species Picea engelmannii. The sequence continues at coordinate 140,830 of ML789350.1, forward strand.
CGACCCAACTATTGGTCATTGACCATCAACGATTCCCATTGGCAAAGTAAACACTCCCTCCATTTTGGTAGACCTGACCATCGGCCCATCGGTCATCAACCGTTCCTGTTGACTGATGAAAACCACTTCTCCAATTCGGTTGAATCGACTATTGACCATTGATCATTTCTTTGCTGACATGACAATTGTTGATATGGCATGACATGTGGATGTTCATGTGGCATGACACGTAGACTCTAACATGGAATTCTGGATGACATGGCATGACACGTGGATGTTGAGGTGGCATGAAACATCATCACCCTCTTTCCATCATCGAACATCAACCATTTATCTTGACCCAACACATCCAAAACTTAGTTGATCCCCGACCATCAACCCATTGGCCCATGGACCATTTCCCTTGGACGACTAAAAATACTTCGCCAGTCCGACCGACCTGACCATTGGCCCATCGACCCATTGACCCTTTACTTGGGCAACTAATTTTTTTTTGCTAATCCAGCTGACCCAACCATTGACCCATCATACCGTTGGCCATTTCCTTGGATGACTAAAAGTTCTTCATTAATCTGGCCGACTCGACCGTCGGTCCATCAACCCATCGACCATTTCCTTGGATGACTAAAATTTCTTTGATTATCTGCCTGAATTGACCATTGATCTGTTATATTTTCTAAGATTTGATATTGAATCCTATCCGTTGATTGAATCCAACCTCCCAATGGTCGAAAATGAATACGAACAATCAATCTTCCTGATTTTTCCAACTACTGAAAATGAATCTCATCAGTCGATATAGTAACTTTGCCAAAATTTGAAAACATCAGAAGTTTTAAAAATTTTCAAGGATGAATCTAGGTCGTGTATCTTGATATTGAACATGATCTCGGTCATCGATTCATCAAACTCTACCTAGCTCTACAATGACCATTAAAACTCAAATTTTTGATCTTGCAGGTTAAATCTAACTTTGCAACTCTACAAATCAACTCCATTAAACTTCTTAGACAATATTGAATAATTTAAACTCAGATATGCTCGTGAATTTGGGGAATTTCTCTATAATTTCCACTTTTTTCCCCAAATTCCTTTAGATCGATGGCTGCAACAACAAATTTCCCAAATTCACATTCGTTCTGGCCCATGCAAGTTCGATGTTTGAACTTGAAGATTTGATACCAATTTGTAACGTACCTAGCCAACAGGATGGGCCACACTACCACAAAACACTCTCCAAGAACACTATGAAACTAACTTGCAACATACCTGATACAACAAATACCAAAGCTATCTGTCCATATATTTGATTTGAAATGTACCCATTGCCCAGGTATTTCTAGATTCACCCTCTTAGACTAATTATGAATTTATGTTCCATTCTTTAAAATAAAGAAACATGGATTCAACACATGCAATTAACAAGAACATGCTAAACTATCCAAGAAAGGAACAACGTGCCATGCACAACAAATAACCAACAAACATACATACATAAATACATCTCAGAGATAAAAAAATATACAACATAATATATATTATACATAAAACACAGAGAGCAATTATCTTTTCTAGTAAACATTAACCAACTGGATGGAGACCAAGGACATTCCTCCCAACCATATACACTGCTGTTCATTCACTCTCAACAATAGTGTCACCCTCGAGCTAGGGCTATGAATCCACAAGTATGGGTCCTAGGCCAAATCTAAAAACATACCGACTAGCTAAAAATATCTCATGTTTTCCCAACCACACAACAATTCTGATTTCCAATTCCCTTCCCTTCCATCCTGTATAACCCAAATAAATGAACCCCTTTCTTTTCCATGTAGTCCCTCAAGATTTTCCATTTCTCTCTAGGGCTCTAGTGCTATTGGTTAGAAAATATTTGTGCTGGAAACTCCAAGGATTCTCAGTTGTGGAAAATTATTTCAAAAATTCCATCAATCTCATGCACACAGGCACCCATTCCCTCCTGGAATGATCAATAATTACTCACAACCATCTAGAAATGGTTCTCTACCTCCAACCATTCATTTCCATGTCTAGACCAAGAGCACACAAATGAGAAAGAATGAATGAATGCTTAACAATGAATAAAGAAACAAAATAAACTGTAAGTGTAAATGGAGAAGAACCCACAAACAACTCACAAGAGGTGTTTATATATTACATGAAATCAAGAACCACATGGCCTTCCACCCAAGGAGCTCATATAACCACTTTTCTCAATTAAAACCAAGATGGGTAAATACAATATTATAAAAATACTTAGCTTCCTAAGGACCCCTCTCTTGTGGAATTATAGTCCCCCTATCTCTTATCCTTGTCCATCTTGCAACCAACGATGTATTTAATTAATATATACAAAGTATTATATTTCCTAGGCACTCTAGCCCATTTTTAACTTTATTGGCTCACCATTCTAATTCACAATTACGTAATACATTCTAGTCATAAGGATCAAAATCAGGGTGTTACAACTTTGAAAAAAATACCCATAATGAAAATGTACTCACAAATCAATTTTGAATATGATATAAATATCCCCATAAAGTAAAGTACTCTTAAAGTAATTTATTCTTGAAGTAAGTTCATATTACAATGTTCCTCCAAAAGTAGCGAGCACTCTGATGCTAGGGTTTCCAATTCGTTTATAGGGTTTCTTAGTTTCGAAGACCTTCTACACTGACACCTACAACCTTCCCGTCTGACTGCTTGATTCTCCTCCAATGGCCCCAACAGAGGGGGAAGATGCCCCCTCCTACTGTAAAGCTATAGCAGGGGAGGAAAATCAATCAACCAACTCAAGGCTGCCTTTCGAACCACTGATGGAGTACAAGAACCAACTGTATCAGGATGAGCTCAACTAGAACAAAGGCATGTCGAAGGAGTCTAACCTACCTCATCCAAAAGTGGCTTGATCTTGTTTCCTAGGAAAATGCATCCCCCAAGCTTCTACAACACCCAAGTATGTGATCAGTTCAACACGAGTTGGAATGCAAACCCAAGACATGAATGATCACACTCTCGTATGCAAGTTTTTGGGCCTATGGACATTTGAACGAGATCTTAGCAAATGGATTCACCACTGGTGGAAACCCAAGGGACACCTGGAACTGCAACTAATACCCAACGTTTTTTCACTACCATATTCCATAACCTTGAATACAAAAACAAAGTGTTTGAAAATGGGTCATATTTCTACAACTTTGCGGATTTATATATCAAATTTCGGACATAGAAATTCAACCATGAAAAAGAGGATCTTACTTGTACTCTAGTTAGGATCGGACTCTATTCATTTCCACAAGAATTCTTGCTAGACGAGGTCCTTGAAGGAATAGGAAACACATTGGGAATTTTTTTCAAGGAAACGAAAGCCATAAAACAAGGAAGATATACCTCTTATGTGCACATATGTGTATATATGTATGTTTCAAAGCCATTTCCTAGATCCTACATCAAGCTTGATTATCAAGATGAATAAAGGGAGAAAACTATATACTATGATCACATTCCCTTTTGCTGCCGTAAATTCCATGAGCATGGCCACCTCTTCAAGGAATACCCTTTGAATTTCCCCAACCATCCCACCCCCCCCTCACATGATAAACCCAAGGATGGTTTCACACAGGTACAAGGCTGCAGAATCCAAACACAGTAAAAACCCCAACCCCCCTACCACACTGAACCCTTCACTAACAACTCTTTCAAAATTATTAACTCCATCCTAGAGGAACATCTCACCAATCCTTCTGCCCCCAACCCATATTTGGCCAGTTCCAATGCTAAATAAAAATGCCCCTTAGAACCCATCCTAGAACAACTTACCCCCCTACCCCCCATTGATAAATTTTCACTGGGAGAAGGCTAACAAATGGAGATAGAATGGGACAAGCAATAAATAGAAGAAGTCGACCTCATCCTAATAGAAGAATCATATTGAAAAAAGGAACTCCAATCTGTTCCCCCAAAACAACTAAAAAAAGTGGACAAAGTATATAATGATATCAAGATCTAACAGCTAGAGCTAGATCAACATCAAGATCTAACATAGAGCTCGGTATTTCCTGAGAGGAATTTTTTTTTTACGAAAACATCCAAAAGAAGCAAGCAGAAGAGGAAGGAAATCCACCCAGAAATTGATTCAAGAAATCAACCGCTATATGGTAAAATCAGGAAAGATTCACAAGCTAACTAATAACTTCTTCCCCAACCCTACTCCCCCTTGCTCATGAAGATAATATCATGGAACATAATAGGTCTTAACGAAAGGACTAAGAAAAAAATCCTTCGAAACAACATCATGATAGAACAACTGGATATTTTGTTCCTTCAAGAAACTAAATGTGCCGGTTCCATGGAAGAAAATATTCTCTCAAAGTGTTGGAAGAAAGGTAACTTCATCTTCAATGATTCAAATAGGTCTGCAGGAGGACTGTCTATTCTGTGGAACCTAGCAGTGGTTATTCTTTAAGATTTATTCTCAACCAAATGGTCATTCTCAATGTTCTTTCGAGCCATTGGCTCAAACAATTATGGGTTAATAAAAAATGTGTATGGACCATAAAACCAACAAGATAAAGAAAGCTTCAGAAAATATCTCCAACTCTTAATGGAAATGGCCAACAACTACCATTGGATCCTAGGAGGTGACTTCAATCACATCAAATCTCTTGAAGAAAAAAGGGGAGGCATAAGAAAACTGGACAACGACAATGACTCTTTCTGTGAAGCCATCAACACCCTTCATCTCATTGATATGGAATTTTGAGAAGGCATGTTCACCTAGTCTAATAAATGTTTCGGTAAGCATCATATCACCTGCAAGCTCGATAGATTTTTAATATCATAATCTCTAACTATTTAAGGGCTGCCTTTGTAGGCTAGTATCCTACCAATTTCCGGTTTCGACCACTCACCCGTCCAACTTTGGTTGAACACGACAAAATATCCTCAGCTAAAACCTTTCCTCTTCAAGACATTCTAGCTGTTCGATCCATAATTTCAAAAAAATGCCCCTACCTGGTGGAAAAATGTAGAGATTTCTCAAGATTCTCTCATGTATCGCTTCCAACAAAAATTGAAAAATTTTGAGTAGCACCTCAAGACCTATAATAAAACGGTCTTTGGAAATATTTTCCAATCCTAAAGAGACCTGGAGTTGCACATGCAGGAGATTCAAAAAGAAATAATAGCTAACAACATCTCAGATCAACTACAAGAAGAGGAATCCTCAGTAAGAAAACAATTAGGCAAGCGATATGCACAAGAGGAGGTACTATGGCGACAAAAATCAAGGATACAATGGCTACGTGAAGGTGAAATAGATTCAAAATTATTTCACCAATCCATGATTCAAAGACACCATATCAATCATATCACTAGGATGGAAAATGAACAAGGCGATCCGATCCTCACACACAACGATATTGAACAATAACTCATCAACTACTATAAGGATCTCTTAACAGAACCCAACTAGGACAGATCTCCAGCCATTGAAAAAATGATTCAACATGTTCCTTCTCTGATAACTGAAGAAAAAAACATCACTCTCACTCGCCCCCATCACCATAGAGAAGGTTGACCAAGCAATGAAGGAAATTCTACCCAGAAAAGCTCCAGGTCTGGACGGTTTCACCATAGAGTTTTTCCACCACTGCTGGCCAATGATAAGAGAAGAAGTTTGGAAAATCATTGAAGATTCTTGACACTCCAAGGATGTCCTCTCATCTTTCAATGCAACGTTCCTAACTCTCTTACCCAAATAAGAAAGGATTACGCACCCATTGCACTGTGCAATTTCATCTACAAAATCATTACAAAGGTAATTGTTATGTGCCTCAAAACTATTCTTCCTTTCATTATTTCAAAAGAACATTATGGATATGTTGAAGTCCAATAGATTCTGGACAACATCAGTTTGGGACATGAAGTAATCCACTCCCTTAAATCTTCCCATACCCCTATCATGCTAATAAAACTGGACTTCTCCAAAGCTTTCGACAACGTTAGTTGGCAGTATATGCAACATATCCTCACAGCTTTTGGATTTCACCGATAATGGATTAGTTGGATTTTAAAACTCACCTCCAGTGCCTTCTTATCCATTATTTTTAATGGTTCTCCTTCCAAATACTTCTCACCCTAAATAGACACCCAACAAGGTGACCCTCTCTCTCCCTTCCTCTTCGTCACCTTAGCAAAAGGACTTAGCTGATATATTCAAGCCCACTTATCCAATGGTGTCATCCAAGGTCTTAAGCTTCATGGGATGGATTCTCCCATATCCCATAGTAAATTTGTAGATGACACAATGAAAATGGGCTCTGCCACTGCAAAAGAAGCATCCACTATTAGAAAAATACTGGATGACTTCTTGTTAGCCTTGGGAATCTCAATCAATCCAGGCAAATCCCAGGAATTCTTCTTCAACACTCCAGAAGCCATTAAAATCCATTTATCCAACCTTTTGGGCTTCACCAAGAGTTCCCTTCCATCCAAATACTCCCACCCCTTACAGATAACCCCTCTCACAATGGACCCTGGGATCCCCTTCTAACCTCTCTAGAAAACCGCCTCAAAACCTAGACCTTCAGATCCCTAAACTTGGCAGGCAGACTCACCCTCCTAAAATCTATGCTACAAGCCATTCCCTTATATAGTTTCTCAGCCTTAGCTGCACCTAATACCATCATTAATTCCCTTAGATCCATTCAAATAAATTTTCTCTGGAAAGGAACTAAGGAAGGTTGAAAGTGGGCACTAGTCAAATGGGAGGATCTCTGCAAACCAAAGGCCTCAAGAGGGCTTGACCTGAGAGACCCAAGAATCCTAAATAAACTCTTGGAGGCCAAAACCTAGTGGAGATGGTTAAAACACCATTACAACCCCATGGTCCAAGATTTGGAGACATGAATATGCCCCCAACATCGAGGAAAACAAATTGATCAGACTTACCAACCAACTTCCCAGATCCTCAATTTGGAATGCTGCTTGCAAGAACCACTTTCTCATTCAGAAAAACACCTTCTGGGAGGTTCCCATTGCAAAAACTACTCTTTTCTGGACTGATTCTTGGCAACAATTACCTCCACTCCACCTCAAGGATAACATGTAGGAATTTTTTCAACATATGAGAAACAAAACCCACCTCCCTATCTCTCATTTTTGGAAAATTGTTGGCCCTTGACCAAGTTTTGGAGAACCTTGGTCACGTTCGACCAGTTTTGGGACTTCGATAGGTTGGTTGAAGGCGGAGTGCAAGATGAAGCGAAGATCATGAGATCTCGGCCCCTTCTTAGGGAATTTTTATGTTTATGGTTTATGTAACAGGTATGGGATGTCGGCCCATGGGTTTACCCATGTAATGTATAAATAGATATCTAGACGATGTAAGAAACACACTAGATCTAGGAGGGAAGTGGTGCTAAGTTCTATATTATGCTGAGTGCAAGTGATGTAAGTAATTGGATCTATGTGATTGAGTTAGCTTTGTGCATACTGTGTGCCTGAGAACTTGCAGAGCTAAGTGAAAGTGACTGTAAAGAGGCTTTTTGCTGTAACCTAGCTCGGGGAAGGAGGGTCTGGTGAGGTGTGCACAGATCTCTTGTCTTATGGAGAGTGGTTTCTCGTGGATTTGTGCTTGTAGAAGATTGAAAGGAGACAATAAAAAAGATAAGAGTTGGTGGACGTAGCCCCACACTGGAGTGAACCACGTATATCCTTTGTTGATGTTTCTTTGTGCATTATAGTTGTTATGTTATTTGTGTGATTTATGCTTAGTGCAGTGATATATGTTAGATGCACCTGATATAATAGTAGCTTAGTGCTTAGTAATGGGAATGGATGATAAATCTGATATATTTCTATATGCTAAGTGCTTGGATGTATTAGATATTGTGACTACTGTGCTGTTATGTAATTAGGGTTTTCCCCTGTGACATGAATATTAATGAATGTTAACTGCTAAGTTCTCTGTAAAGTGTTGTAATCACAGATCTGTGTCCCAACTAGGTTGCAAAAACTTGAGTCCTGCAACCACCCCTGGCTCTACCTTGGGTGAGACTTCATCTGCTTCGCAGGTTTTGCCGAAAGGGCCGATAGTTAGGGTTTTTTTGGTGCATTGTTGAAGTGTTGAACCCTGGATTTTCCCCTATTCCAACAAATGGTTCCATTTTCGAGACCCGAAACTGTGATTGCTGGGAACTGAAGAAAAGAAAACTCTATGCGTAGATCTGTTTCTTTAGTGCACAATATTCTACTTGACTACGAAGCTCTGTGCTAAGAAATGAATCATATCTGAAGAAAAGAGGTAAGATCTTAAAGCTTTGTGCTCCGAGAAAGGTAATATAAGTGAAAATTTTTGTTTCGAAAGAATGGATCTAGTTATGTTTAATAGATTTTGTCCTAGTCTAAAATCTAGGGCACGACTATAAAAAAGAAGATTGGATATGAGTAGATCTGATAAAAATAGTGAAAAATATGTTATTCCTATGTATAAAAAGAATGTTTGGACTAACAAATGGATGCAAGATCCTAGAAGGAATTTTTTGCAGGTTAGTTACTGTGATCCCATTGCACAGTACATGAAAGGTTGGGGGTCATTGAAAATAAAGAGAGGATTAACTCTTTGTTATAGTTGTAGAAGACCGGGACATCTTGCTAAGGAATTCCCTGGTCGAGGTCCTATTTTCCTTTGTTGTAAGGCTACTGGACATGAAGTTTTGGATTGCCCTAGAATGATTGCTAAAGTTGAAAATATGAATATGAGACAAGAAAACCATGAGATAGGCCAATAAACTAAGGATATGATAAAAACCCAAAAAGAATCAGAGACTATATTACTACAGAGGAAAGAAACCCTGAATGATCACAGAGATATCAAGTTATCAGAGATCTTAAATGAAAAAGAGTGCATAGAAACAAGAATAGGAGACTTCAACATAGAATGTGTTCTGGATGAGGAAACACAGGTGAATATCATGACAAAAAGAAGTTGGGAAATTTTGGGAAAACCTGCTATGGTTCCTTCATTGGAAAGAATATGATTATTTAGAGGAAAGATGATAACCCTATGTGGAAGACTTAACCAAATATCTATGAGTTCTCATGGAACTCTGATAGAGGAAGAAATTTAGGTCATTAAGTTTGTTGAGAACATCGACCCATTTGCTATTTTGCTAGGAAAAACCCGGATTGAGAAAGATCAGATATGAAGGAAACATGAAGAGGAGGATCTAGAACAAAAAAATAAATAACTAAGGGATTTCATGGATAGGAGAATAACACACTTGATGGAAGAACAAGAGGACCAGTTAAAGCTACTGAGGACCAGAGATCTGGACGTCGAAGTTGAAAGAACATAGGAAGACTTGAAACACCTATTTGTACACGAGAGTAGAGAACCTACTCCAGAAAAAGAAGAAGTATTACTCTCATAACCCTTGAACGATCCACAACAGTGCGAAGTTACTATGCCAAGAAGAGATAAGAACAATAATGGAAAAGGAAACCAATGACTAAGATTATAGGAAAGAAAGCCAAAAATCTTAGCAAGAAGAAAGCAAAGTTAGAGAAATTATAGGAAGTTCCAGAGAGGACTTCGCAGAAGGAAGGTTTGTAGAACTGGAACTTTGTCGGGATATCAGAACAACATATATTGGCACTTCGCTATGATGGAGGAATATGACCTTTGGAGACGTGCCGACTATTAGAATGATGCTCCAGAATGGCTCGAAACACAGTTATTAATGAAACGTTCACCATTGGACCATTGGGACCATGCCATAACGGATGGAATTGCATTGATTGAGGCGTTCTTTCCCGTTGGAGGAGTCTATTACGAAGTTGTCTATTTATCCTGTCGAGCATTGCAACGAGAACAATTTTTCCAATTGTGATTATCCGAGCCCATAGAGAACTAGTTTCTTTCACGCAGTGTCTATTGAGAGCTCGCCACTCATTCTGTTACTGTGATTGTTTGTTCACCGAACTGTGATACCTGATCTCTAGCATGCATGTTGGGTGACTTCAACATAGTATAGAAATCCATCAAAGAGATCCTCATAGACCTCATCACTAAGAAGGTCATGTCCACAGGAGTCTAAGCCTCATCGAAGAGAGGAGTGCAAGCATCCCCATCGAATGCTCGTGGATCTGGACCATCCCGAGCTGCGACAGAGAAACGAACCAAGATTTGCAATGACTTGGTGAATGAAAATATCATCCCATATATCTTGCCCGACTATATCCCACCTTTTTCTAACACGGTGAGCCATGACAGTGTCTAGAGGGACTTCGACTACACCTTGATTACTGCATACCTCTCGAAGGGGATATGTGTAGTATGTCCACAGTTAGGACAAATCATGACGTTGAAGATCACTGACTTAAACTTGGGAGACCACAAGAACTATGGCATGCTCACCACACACAAGTATTTAACCAAGACAAAGGGAAAGAATTCAAAGATCATCCCCCAGCCTTGGACTATGGACATCATGAGGGCCACCATCCTGAACGTGATGAGGATACCACACTTTGGAAGGAATTAGAAGGTTAACGCACGCATTAAAATTCTCTTGTCTTGCTTCCATGGAGGTTATTTGTGGTTGGACAGATGAATCACCGTATATCCGACATTGATCCATCAGATCACCAGACTAAGCATGCAAGGACTAGACCCACAAGAATTTTATCCAGGGAATGATGCAGATCGCCTCTTGGTGCAGAAAATTAAAGATACCTATGGTGATGTGGATAGGGGAAGTGAGGCTACAAGGTAGCCTCCATTCATAATGGCTCAGTGCGCCTATCCTGCCAGTTGATCGTTGGTAATATAGTGAGAAAGAACAGACCCACGCAGGTCACAAGGTTCATTGTTGACCTCACGGGAAAATGCATTGAGGGATTATAGATGAACTGGGTGAGTTACCTCATCTACCAGTTAGAACAAGACTTCCATGAAGTTCAGGATTAGGGCTATGAGTTTCATTTTAGTTGGATACTGATCCTCATCACCTTCATTTCCCTGGATATTCCAGAAGGAGCGACCTTCCTTGAGATTGATCCATATGAACCCCTAGCTGCGAAGTTCACCACACTTTGGTATTCGAGCGACATGGAGAAACAATGGTAGTAAAATGTGATGTTACACACCTACTACTTGGATTTGAAGAGGGATATTGATTCTTTTCCTCATATCGAACACCCTGCATAGGTTCAGACCATTTTTGAAGTTCCACACAGATAGAAATTTTATTTATATCACTGCACGCAAAGACAAACATAAAGAAGAGATCCAATCTTATTATAAGCTCACCGAGGAGGAAATGGAATAAATAACTAAGGAGTGGCCTGCATAGCTCCTTATACCAATCATCCAGGCAGAACTGTCTGAACCCGAACTCATCGGAAGTCTTGTGGTCACCCGTGAAGAGTATGATGCATCTAGCAGTAGAAAAAGGAAGAAAAAGGAAGAGGTACAGGAGCCAAACAACGCCTCAGAAGAGACTACTTCAGACTCATCTAGAGGGGGAGGTGATGATGAAGTAGACAAAGAAGAGGAAAAAGGAGAAGAAGAAAAACAAGGTGAAGTAACATCACCTAGGGATCCTATTGATGAAGCTGAGACATCCAAGAAAAGACAGGTTTCCCCCATGAAACCTACATCGCAGAAGAAGTCCAAAGCTAGTAAACCATAGATGCAGACTATTCTCACGATGGATGACATAGATTTCATCATCGCCGTTGTCTCAGATACCTCAGAAGATATCTCACAACACAATGAAGCTAAACAAGATTCCATGTATGAAATAATTGAAGTAGAGATGAAAGGGGTACAACAAGACCTCTAATCTAACTGCGCAGTTTCTACTGCACCCCCTTCATCAGAAGGATTAGAGTTGGGATATGAGCTTGCCCAACTACACAGAATAGCATATGCAACCGAAGCTCACCTTCATCGTGTTCAGGAAGAAAACGAACAGGCCACAGAGGCCTTAAAGCAAGAAAAAGAGGAAGCCATAGAATAATGTCGGGTTACGCAACAGGAAAAAGATGACATCCAAGCCAAGTTTGCAAAGGATAGAGTGCAGATCCAGAAGGAGAAGGAACAACTGCTCACAGATAAGATTGGATTTAAAGAAGCAGTCACTAGAGAACTTCCGTCTGTGACGGGTTTAGAACAGATGGAATAAGACCAAGTGGAAAGCCAAGTAGGGAATATTGTTGAATCCATTCAGCAACTCCAATAGAGGGTAGCAGAACTGGAGTTACAATAGTGCCAAGCACTCCATAGGAAGTGCGATACCAGAGAGAAGAAACTTCCTGGAGTGCAGTCTATAGAATCAAGGCATTGGCATCCGAATGTAAAAAACTCAGTAGTCGAAGTGCACATACTTACGGGCGCCTTGCAGAGGACCCTTAACTAAGGACACTAGAGTCACAACTCTATGAGGCAAAGCAAAAAGAAACAACAATGCAAGTGCAGTTGAAGCCATTATCAACGGTTGAGAGGATGAAACAATCCTAGGAACAACGCACAGTTCAGTAACAGGTCAATGCCATACAGAGTAAGGTCATGGAAGTGACTCAATGACTCCAGCCAGTACAAGATACAACTTGCATACTTTTTGAGGAAATTGAAGGATGAGGTGCAGAATTGGAACAAGTGGTCACCACAGTGGAACATCGCTTGGAAGGACCTATGATGAAGAAGTTTATTGAAGAGTTCATCGAGAAAGAGGCTCTGGTGAAGCAACAGGTTGAGGCAGCTCGAGGTGTTTGAGGCAGAGTTACCCATATTAGAGTGACTCAGGATGAGTCACAGGTGAGTGTTGGGGGCCTGTTGGCCCTTGACCAAGTTTTGGAGAACATTGGTCATGTTCGACTAGTTTTGGGACTTCGACAGGCTGGTCAAAGGTGAAGTGCAAGACGAAGCAGAGATCACGGGATCTCGACCCCTTCTTAGGGAATTTTTGGTTTTAGGGTTTATTTAATGGGTATGAGATGTCGACCCATGGGTTTTCCCATGCCTTGGCCACATCTGTAATGTATAAATAGATATCTAGATGATGTAAGAAACACACTAGATCTAGGAGGGAAGTGGTGCTAAGTTCTTTATTGTGCTGAGTGTAAGTGATGTAAGTAACTGGATCTATGTGATTGAGTTAGCTTTGTGCATACTGTGTGCCTGAGGACTTGCAGAGCTAAGTGCAAGTGACTGTAAAGAGGCTTTTTGCTGTAACCTAGCTCGGGGAAGGAGGGTTTGGCAAGGTGTGTGCAGATCTCCTTTCCTATGCAGAGTGGGTTCTTGTGGATTTTTTCTTGTAGAAGATTGAAAGGAGACAATAAAGAAGAGAAGAGTTGGTGGACGTAGCCCCACACTGGGGTGAACCACGTATATCATGTGTTGTGGTTTCTTTGTGCATTATAGTTGTTATGTTATTTATGTGATTTATGCTTAGTGCAGTGATATATGTTAGATGCACCTGATATAATAGTATCTTAGTGATCAGTAATGGGAATGAATGCTATATTTGATCTATTTCTATATGCTAAGTGCTTGGATGTATTAGATCTTGTGAATACTGTGTTGTTATGTAATTAAGGTTTTCCCCTGCGAAGTGAATATTAATGAATGTTAACTGCTAAGTGCTCTGTTAAGTGTTGTAATCACAAATATGTGTCCCAACTAGGTTGCAGACACTTGATTCCTGCAACCACCCTTGCCTCTACCTCGGGTGAGACTACATCTTCTTCGCAGGTGTTTCTGAAAGGGCCGGTAGTTAGGGTTTTTTTGGTGCGTTGTTGAAGCGTTGAACCATGGGTCTGCCTGTGTGCCAAAAAATAAAGATGAAATCTGGGCAAGAATATGGAAAATAAAGAACTGGGCCAAAGTTTTCACTTTTCTCTGGCTGGTAAGCCAAAATAAAATAATCATATGGGAAAATATTCTAAAATGAGGATTCGAAGGCCCCTCTAGGTGCCCTCTTTGTTGCACTCAAGAAGAAACAAACAAACATCTTCTCAATCAATGTAATTTCAACTTGAACTTATGGGACCAACTGGATTCTATCATGCGCACCACTGACAAAAAGGATGACAACATCAAAGGTACATTCGAGCACTGGAGACACCAAGCCTTCAAAAATATAATGATCAATTGCATATGGCTTCTTCTCCAAGGATATATCGTCTGGAAAATATGGAAAGAAAGAAACACTAAAATCTTCAAATCAACTTCGTTTACTGAAGCACAAGTCTGGTCGCGTATCTAATCTTGCATCAAAGAAAAAATCTTCTCTCAATTCTGGAACCCTGAAGATCTTAAATGTGACCCACCTGAAGCCATCATCCTCTCCCATTGGAAACTCCTCACCAAGCCCCCTCACGTACCCCCACCACCTCAATTCCCTCTTCTTGGAGATAACCCTTAGCTGGATTCATCAAGCTAAATTTTGACGGTGCATCTAAAGGAGTCCTAGGCCTAGATGGATTTGGCATGGTCTTCATAAATAACCAAGGAAATATCCTTATAATTTTGGCTGTAAGCCTAGGCCAAAACACTAATAATGCAACTGAACTATGGGCGCTCATACAAGTCTTATATATTGCGAACATAATGGGTTATGCAAAGGTCATCGTGGAGGGTGACTCTCAAATTAATTTAAACCTATTCTCCAAGTTACTCAGTGGTTCAAACCCCTCCTAAATCTCCCCTAGCTGGAGACTCCTTAGAAAATTGGAACTCCTCCAATCCTTAATTCTACCTAACACCCCCTCATCCCTTATCACGTTTGCAGGGAATCCAATCAAATTTTTGATAACCTAGTTAACATAGGGGTGAGTCTCACAAATGGTGATCTCCTCTATTCATCTTCCCACTCCCTGGATCACCCGTTATTTGCTGATTGCTTGACAATGGCTCTCAAGGACATCCCAACCCCATATGGGGTGACATCTGGTGGCCACATACACCGTGCAACCATTCACGTTAACCACCCCCTCTCTCCTAGGGTGGCGACCCGACGACGCTCATTTATTTCACCCACGATTTCCTCTACAAGCACACCTTCTATAGTCCTCCATCATGTACAACACTCGTGTGACCCTGATGGCTCCTCAAATCACTTTGCGGGTTAAAATCATTAATCTCCCTTGGCTGATGGCTCATTACGATCGACCCTGCGATCTCTTCTCCCTGCACCTACTCTTCATTCCATACTCGATCTCCTCTTATGCTCCAAGCACCCTCCTTTGATCTCACACACCTATTTCACCCCCTATTTCCCTCTACGTGATCCACCCTGGTGTCATATTATTCCTAGAATGTGAGGTCACTCACTTAGAGCTAGTTTGCGCTTATCTTAGAGTGAATGCACTCCTTACACTTCTCATATTTGTTGCACCTTTCCCTGCCACACCAAAATGGCTCAACATTTCTCTCTTCCTACGGGTGAAGCCACTGATCAAAATCCACCCTATGCTCCACCCATGACTTCCGCCACAGGTTCGATTCCCCCCAATCTAGATGTATCCTCCATTTCTTCCCCCATGCCTCTGCCTCACCCTGTCTTCGCTGTTGTTCAGAGGGAAACCATTTTAGCGCTAGGTCGAGACAATGAAAAAATGAAATTTCTCTAGGAGCTGATGGAGAGAAGTGCCTAGAATGAATTTTGGATTCAAGCTGGAGCACAAGATCCAACTCAGCACCACACCACAAAGGAGATGCTATAGGCTACAATGGATCCAAAATGACCGAACTTGTCCGAGCATGCTTTCCACTACAACTACACAAGCAAGTAATTTTCATGGCTTGTTATTTTTTGTTTTTCATAGCCTCTGTTTGGCATACCAAACCACATATCTATCTTTTCTACTTCAGTAATAAGTTTATCTTATGTATTTTGACTGTTCATCATGACAATTTGTTAGATAGTAACTGCTATAGAAGAATTTTATGGGACTTTTATCTCTGGTGGTGGGGTTGGTTTCCTTTCATGGCAACCTCAACACCAGTTTCTCAGACATTATATGTAAATTTTGATCTTGAAAGTTAATAAAACTACTAACTTACAAAAAAAAGTTCATATTACAATGAATGTCTTATATATAGTACATAATATATCTTGAATGCATTATATATGGTATATAATATATATAGAGGGTTTATATTACATTGAAGTATTTACTTGGACATTGAGTGAGGCCCAACAATATCAATAATATAGCTAACTGAGGACTTGACCTTGAGATATCTTGTATTACAACCATAACACTCATCCACTTGAGCTAACCCACTAGGCTTATATATATATATATATATATATATATATTACTGGTTCACATGTATTATATATAATATATATATTTATAAGATGTTATATCTTATATTATATTATATTATATTATATTATATAATGTATATAATATGTTTTTTTTTTCTTTGTGGTTTTTTCCTTTGTGGTTCACGACACAAAGTTTGCTACATCCACAGTAATCCCCCTCAAAATCTGAAAAACATAAGAGGGTCAAGAATTTCGAGAATATTGGCTCACAGAGAGAAATATATCACATAGATGAGACTCAAACCTGGGTGGGGAGGAGAAAACTCCCCACCCTAGTCAATTGAGCTATAACCACTTGATACCAATATAATATGTTATATACTATGTATTATGAATTATATATTATTATATATATATATTTTTTGTAAGTTAGAATTTGTATTAGATCCTGCTAAGCAGTGAAAATTACAACTGTCATGCTGTCCCAAGAGGTTGTGGCAGCATTTCCCTGGTGGGAAACCAATGCTGCCACATGGTCATTAAGGTTCACAGTAACCATGCAAAACTTGAAAAACTGTAAGAAACCTGAAATGTAAAACACTAAAACTAGTATGCTACGCAGGGCGAAAATACTTTTTGCAAGATTGTCTATACCAAAAACACAAAATTGAAATGAGATAAAACTGTAAATTCCTATATCTGAGAAGCCGCATAGGGAAGAGAACTTGTGATATATTCTATCTGAAGCATTTAAACATGGGAAACCTGATCAAGAAGAAGCTATCCAGAGCTGGGGTCGAGCCTCTGCTCATGCCTTCGGTCTTACGCGATGTCCTTGCTTTGTGTTTCTGTGTCTGAAATAGCTTGCCTAATATCCTGGAGTAGAGTCATCAAGTGTACCTCACGACGAGTCCATACTTATTCTCGGTGTTGCATCTATTTTATGTCACTATTGACGTCCTCAATTTCTCACTTAATGACATCCAAAGAGTCTTTGAGAGCTTCCTTACCAGCACATCGGGCGCAAATAGGAGAGGGCAGAGGGGGTGGAGGTAAATAAGAGAATGAGGTGGGGGAGTCGAGAGAGGGGAGGGAAGAGAACGAAGAAGAGAAAGGGATTGATAGAATGGGGGGAGCGAAGGGTGGAGGAGGGGGAGGCAGAGATTGGAAGGGGGGCGACGAGCTGAGCCTTAGTGTGAAGCCCAAGGAGTTTCCATGGATGTTGAACCATTCAACTCGACATGCATAAGGAGATGATAGAGGAGGAAGATCTATAGTAGTGGCTCGATCGAGAGAGTGGTTCATGGAGGTGGCACGAGAAGAAGCAAGGGGATGCTCCGGGGTGGAATCACGCATAGAGTCTTGAGGCAAGCTTAGAAGAGGCTGCTTGCCTCAACCTCGCAAAACTTTTCCTCTTGCAACGTACAAGGATGCCCCTCGTTTGGATTTACCTCGAAGTCGTAGCATTAAGAAAGACACTAGAAACTAGAGACAAAGAGTGTGATAATTGTTGTTCAAAGGACATGAATCGAAACATAACCAAAAGCAATGGCGGACCAGAGGAAGATTTTTGGGTGCAGAGGGTCAAGAGTGCCAAGGAAATTCGAGCCAGATGCAAAAAACTAAACATTCTATAGGAGGAGGCCAAGTCTCGGGAGGTCGAGGGATTGAATGAGCTATGGCTATCCAGAACATTGGCCTAAAACCTCTGAACTAGGAAAGGTGATGGGACTTGGCCTTCGGCCATCCCATTGCCATTATTTCTCCCACGAACTGGAGTGCCATAACATAAAACTGGATCAAATTCAAATGAGTGCAGAGGTGATTCTGCCGAGGAATTAAACACATGAGTTAATGGTGGAGGTGAGTGTGGGCTACGCTGGCTCGAGGTGGCAAGAGACATGGCCATGTGTCCGGTCGTCCGACCGTCTGCCCATCATGTCCGATGTCACCCCATTCGAGGTATATATTATTATATATATTTTAAAATTATATATATATATATATATATATATATATATATATATATATATATATATTATTATATAATGTATATAATATATATTTTTTTCAATGGTATATCTCATGGGAAACCCCTGAGTACTTCACCTATGAGTTACATATATTCGGTGGAATACCTCTCAGGAAACCCCTGAGTATTTCTCCACTTCGTGGATGGTAAACTGGGTAAACCACTAGTCCTGGTTACGGGGCCAAACCCCAAGGGGGAACAAGAGATTCAAACCCGTGACCTTCTTCGCTGGGGATAGCTTCACGTCTGGCTTAGAACCACTTGAGCTAACCCTTGTGACTTATGTATATATTATGTTATATATTATTATGTTATATTATTATATATTGTAAATATATATTATAAATTTTAAATATATATTATGTCCTTTAATTATATATCACTATATGATTTAAGTGGTTTAGGTTTTAATTAACAATATATTATATAATTAAAAAGTTTTGAATTTATATTTTAGTTTAAGTTATTCAAGGACAAAGGACAAAGGTATTGGTTGTTTAAGGACAATGACCTTTTTTGAAAGGCTCACTTTATTTATAGTCACATCTTTTTCTTTTAGTCACATCAATATATTATTTTTTATTAATTTTATTTTTAGACAACTTTTCATTTAACTCAACCATAGTTATAAGGATTGTAGTGCAAAAAGTAAGTTGTAAATATACCTTCCCCACAAAATGACTAACTCATAATATTTTATTATATTTCTTAGGAAGCCCATTTTAGATCTCAAAATTCCCCTAATGGATTGTGAAGTAAGAGAATCTCACTTAGAGGATGAACTTGTTAAGAGAATGGTTGAAGCATCAAGAATAGTTGATGAGATGAGGGGAGAATCCAATGAGTAGATTAATATAACTCAATTTATAAAATTCCCAATAATATGATAGAATTGTAGCAATCAAAGAAAACTGTAGAGAGATATAAGAGTGATTAAACCATCTCATCCTGGAACTTAGGTCCCTAGAGGTGCTTGTGCACTAAATGTTGTCGTCCATTGATGAACCAATCCATACAAGGGTGAGTTAAGCATAAATTTTGTCATCCATATAAAACCTCTAGTGTAATGGGATTAAAGGAAAATTTATGAAGCTACAAGTCGACAATTTCTCAAGATTCTATAAACTAACCAATCTCAGATCTAGTTTTATCAAAATTTGTGTACATTGCTTCTTTTCAGGTTTCAACTATGTTTACTGGTGTACTTATCAATTTTGAAGTATGATCATTTCCAATGACAAATATTTTCTTTCAATATCTTAAGAAAAGTAGGCTTCATATGATACATATGTAAAAGGACCATATTTTTATTAGTCCTTGCCTTTCTTGCTACAAGGACTATATGCATCAGTTTCCGTAATTTCAATTTTTTTTTCAAGTAAATCAATACACATTTTAGTATTTCACTCTAAGTTTTGATAAAAAAGTATTGAACAATTTTTTTTTGTCGAATAAATTGTAAAAATATCTTTTTGTCCATCGATCAACCAATTCTCCCTCTTATTTGGACTCATATAAAGGAAAATTAATATTTAATGAGAGGTAAATTAATAATCAATGGGATTTATCTATCTATCTATCTATCTATCTATCTATCTATATATATATAGATATATATATAATTCATTGACACTCATAGTTATTAAATGATTAAATGTTGGAAATCCTTCTAACATTAGTTGGAGTTTACATTTTTTTTCAGTTGTTCAAATCTATGCATTGCCAAAGTCCTAAGTTATATGCACCAACTTAATTTCACATGCCATTACCTTCTTCACACCTTCTACATGACCTTTTTTTTCTCTGGCCACAACCTTGTTCTACGTGGACCTTGCTTCACTTGGTAAGAAACGACCTTTGCTCCACTTTCCATGACCTTGTTCTACCACCTTTGCTGCACTTGACTATATGGATCAACCTTCTGCATAAAAATCCTGGTTGATCATTGCATTGAATCACTCAATATGCATAAGATCAATTTCCTTTTGAAGGAGCTTCAGATCTAGAATCGTATATGCAAATTCCATTTCAGATTTAGGACTGTAATACTTTGATATCAAATTTATGTAAGAAGAAAATGGGGGGTTAATACACGAAACATAAGAGCACACAAGGGAAATATGAATGCTAAGTGAAAAGTCCCATTTTCTTTAAAGTTTCCCCATGAGAGACTCTAACATTGTTTTTCATAGATGAGCTAAAAAATCCCATTGGAAAAACTAACCAACTATCTCTAGCAACAAGGCTGCTGCAAATCTTAGTTGAGTAAAGAGAAATTTGTAACTTGGTTCACGTATTTATCCCACATATAACCCTTTGTCAATTGGATCAATTAACATCATGTATCATGTCCTTTGTGTAATTTTATAGGTTTCAAATTTATTTTTTTCTTTATTTATTTTTAAATCGAGAATAAAAAGCTAAATATCTTTTAATTTTAAACCATTCAAAATATTATAATAATACAAAATCTTTATTTTTTGAATTTCTTTTAAACAATATTAACACATTTTATTGAAATCTCCAAGTTTTCAAACTCCAACACTTTTTGAAACCATGATATATTCTTCCCAAAAGAAAGTATCTATTCTTGTTTGAGAGGTCTATTTGATTGAGTTTGAGTATGTTTTCTTTGAGATCAAGTGTAACATCCCCATTTTCAAACCCAAAACTAGCGATGTATATCATAGATATAGTATAAGGCCAAGATCCAAGTGATGTGTATTTAAATAAAGTATATGGCCGAGAGCCAAATCAATGTATGTAAATACTGTAAATTAAATATAATGAATAAAATGTATCACCAGCTGCAGATGGACACATATAGATATTTGGGGGCTAAGTATCCACAAGAGAGGGAAGGGATCCAAGGGGGATAATTACCCATGTCTATTAAACCAAAACCCATTTCTTATTTCTTTCTAAATTATCCTTACCATGAACCTTCCATTAGCCATTGAGTGTTCTAGATCCCAATCATTGAATTCCTATATGAGGGTTGGTGTGGGAGTCACTTCCCATAGTTATTGAGAGCATGGGGAATGAGTACAATAATCTTTGGGAAGAGTGCAAGTCAAGCAAGAAATAAAAAGAGAGGAAATTCGTATGGGTAAGAGACCAAAATTATGCATTCACGTTTTTGCACAGAGATATATTTTTACATGGAGTTTTCTGGCCAACAATGGAGTTTTGAGTGTTGAAGATTGAAGGCAACTGTTGTGGGCATGTTTGGCTCCTATTTGGAGATATAATTTCATGGATAAAGAGGTTGTGTTCCTGGGAGTAACGAGCTATTTGAATTTCTCCAAGAACACATTTTTCTACTAGGCGAATTTGTGTTTGCAGCTGTGGAATTCTTGAAGTCCCAACAAGAAGAATTACTGTCCAACCTATGATGGAAGTACTTGAGGGGAGTGGAAAGGCTTGAGGAACTGTGAGTAATGAAGGGGGATTCCATTCTTTGGGTTGTGCAGGTTGAGGAGAAGAGAGTTGGTGTACTAAAATCAATTGTGATAATTGATTGTTGAGAGGGGGACATTAGCGAGCCTTAGGGACCACTGTCTCTTGTGGATTCATAGCCCCAGCTCGAGGGTGTCCTGCTATTGAGAACTAGAACAACAAGGCTATGGTTGGGAGGAAAGTTTTTCCTCTATAGTGGGTTGCACATTTAATAAGATAAGTGTTCTTATTGGTGGTGTCTACTCATCTATATTGTCGATATAACTATTGTGTAATTTACTTTGAAATCTATTTGGTTATTATTGCTTGCTATGAGTAAAATGATGCATTTAAATCCCTATCTATGTAGATGAATGTTGCTATATGTATTTAGTTGCTGCTGAGCATAGTAAGAGTAATTATATTTACATCTTTATTGAGTATGGACAACTAAATGAACTTGGATGTCATGTTGTGTGTTAATTTCTACATTTAGATTTAAAAATAAAAAAAATTATTTGGTTGTTTTAGCAGTGATGTGACCCACCTAGGGGCTAAGTACGTTACATACTGGTATCATAGCTTTTGGTTCAACATTGGATCCATATGGGACAATAACCAATGCGAGTTTGAGTAAATTCAATGTTGAAGACATTGGTTTGTGTGAATTTCGGGGAAAATTGGGAGAAAATCAAAGTCAAATCCCCAAATTCATGGTCAAGATTCATGTTCAAATGAATCAGGACTGTTTAAGGAGTTTAATGGAACCAATTTACAAATTTGCAGATTCTAATTTGACTTGGAATGGTTGAATGTCACATTTTAATGATTGCTGTAGAGTTGCAGGTAGTTCAGTGAATCAATGACCGAGATCGTGTTTGATCGTGAGATCAATCACCAAGATTATGTTTGATCGTGAGATCATTGACTGAAATTCACCTAAATAAATTCAAAAATTCATAAGGTTTCAACTGTTTGGAAGGTTAAATAGATCAACGATTGAGATTCAATTTCAACCACTGATAAAATGAGAAGATCGATGATCCAAAACTCGTCGGAGAAGTGGGATGAAATTTTGTAAGTGTTGAAGTTTTCCAATAGAAATCGTTGATGGCCAATGGTCGAATCGACGAGTTTGGAAAAGATTTGGATTCGACCAAAATAAGTCTCTGTTCACTAAGGACTGATGATTGAGGATCGACAAATTTCAGTGAAAGTTTCACGTGTCCAAAAGAGATATTAGATGACTAATGGCTGATGATCAAGCATTGGCAGATTTGGGTGAATATTGATAGATTGATGATTGAGATCATTTTGAATAAGTAGATATATTGTCCAAATTCATCGAGAATTCGGTTGAAAAAGTGTTAAATTTCTCCAACAAAATTCACTGATGGTTGATGATCGGGGATTAACATAATTGGGTGAGAGTTTTTGTTTGATCAAGATAAATCTTTGATCGCCGATAGCTGATGATCGAGCATCGACATATTTAACAAAGTGTTTTAAAGTCTTCCAAGATAAGTGGCCAATCACCGATGAAGGAAAAGAGGACAATGATGTCATCATTCATGTGTCATGCCACATCAACATCCACCTACCATGCCACATCATCCAAGTTGATACCTTGAGATGATGTGCCATGCCACATCAGTTTCTACGTGTCATGCCATGTCAACATAGTTTCCACTTCATACAAGAGTTGTCCGATGGATGATGGTTGGGGTTTGACAAAATTGTAACTAAGTTGGTTTTCCAATGAATTCACTGATGGGCGATCATCGATGGCCGAGGATTGGTGAGATTCATGGGAAACAGTTGTTTGCGAAGAGGAATGACCAATGGCCGAAGATCGGGCGTTAGGCAAATTGATGGGCAAGTTCAGTTTGCAAAAAGGAATCATTGATCGCCAATCACCGATGGAGGGAATATCAATGGTATATATTTATCTTGATTTGAGACCGACGACGTAGATTAAAAGGTGGTTATAATAGTAAAACAATTGAATTTTTAATAAATTTTCAAGTTCTTGAAGGTCACGAACTTGAGGGGTGATTTTGAGGCTCTAAACAATGCTTTTAGGAAATTGAAACCCACAAAAATAGATTGTACATAGGTACATTTGGTCACTGATATTAAATAAAATAACTCGAAGAGATCTATCCAACGAGCTATTTCGGGCACAAAATAGAGCTCATATGAGGAAATTAGAGTTGAAACGGTTGAGGTAAAATTTTAGGACCAATTTGCTTCCAAAGGGAATAACTCCTTGCTCATAAGTCTGTTTGAGGCACATCAGTAGTCTATGGAAATATTATGAACAATAGAAGACAACCATGGAGTTATTTTTGGGTTATGGGTACATGAAAATGTACAGGAAGTGAAAGAAGATACATGTAACATACATGGATAAATTGGGAAAAATAGTCAAAACTTCTCCATACCATAACTTTCATCTCGTAGTTCAGATTTGAACAAACGAATAGTCACTAGAGAGGTATTGAGGAGGAGAATAAAATTTTCCACCATCATTTTGATTTGGATAACAAATTTTATCAGAAAGTGATAAAGCATATTTTTGTAGCAATAAAAGAGTGGAAATTGCAACTTGTAATCGTTGTAACTTTTCACTCAGAACTCAGAATGAGGCATGTGCACAACTGTTAGAAAGATGTTTAAGAGAAGAGTGCATTTGTAACACCCTGAGTTATGAGCTCCATATTAAATAATGTATTGTTAATTGTCGAGAGTCCAGAGTTCCCAAACAATTAAAAGAGGCCAGTGTGCCTAAGAAATGTAAAGTTTTGATCATTTTTAATAATAAATACAAGGGTGGATGCTAGAGGGAAAAGGACTAGAGTTATAAGAGGCTATGATTCTATAAGAGAGGGGGATTGAGGGGCTAAGTGATTATTTATTTTATATTACCCATTTTTTGTAATGGGGGGGAAATCAATTATGTGAGCTCTTGGGGGAAGGCCAAGAGGTTCTTGATCCCCATGAATTACAAAAACCCGTCCCTGGTCTATGGAAGGGGTTCTCCCGTTGGAAAATTCTCTCATTCGTTTTGGTCATTAGCTCACTCTAATTCCCGTCCCCATTCTGGTGTTGTTGCTGGTCACCTCACACATTCATTCACCCGATTTATTCACTGTTCATCCTCTCTTGTGGATTATGCACTCCATTCTTTCTATCACCCACTCATCTTTCCTCATTCACGTTTGGCTTGGGAAAGGAAATCAGACCATTGATGAAAAACCATGGTATTGTTGGTTGTAGATATTGCTGGTGTAATCTAGCCATGATTTGAGGCTTGCATGTCTAAGATTCTTGGCCCGTGTTCAAAATTTCTCACAGCTGCGAGTCCTGAGAGTCCCATCATGGAGATTCTGGACCAACTGCATCGGAGTCCTGGAAGGAGAAGGACTGCCTGAGGGACTGCATGGAAGAGAAGGGTGGAGGTCCATTTCTCTTGGGTGGTTCAAGCTAGGTAGAAGAAAGTTGGGTATTTGGATTTCTATGAGTGATGGAGAATCTTGTGAGAGCTTGAATGCTAATTGGTTTGGGAAGCCAAGTAACACTATGGAACCGTACTTGTGGATTCATAGCCCTGGATTGGGGGTGACATTGATGTTGAGACTTGGAACAATAATGTATACAGTTGGGTGGAACGTCCTTGGTTTGTAACTAGTTGGTGTATTCTTTTATAAAAGATAACTTCTCTCTGTTATGGTTTCCTTTGCTTGTGTATTTATTTCCGTTGCGTATCAAATTATTATACCTAATATTTGTACCTATAATATGCATGCTTGCTAGTTAATGTTGTGGATGGTATATTGTGCATGCATTTTTTGTTGTGGTATGAATATTGATCATTACATGTATGGATTTCATGCTTCTTTATTAATTAATTGTTATCAAAGTTTTGAAATCATCCAAGAGGTGCGTTCTTTGTGTGGCATGCCCATCTTGTGGGAGACTGGGTATGTTATAGTTTGGAAACATAGCAGAATTGTAGGGGCGTTTCCCAGATTGGGTGGCTGGGGACGTTACAATATTTAAGGAATCAGATTCTAGAATAGTGCATTAACATTATTTATAATTTTGTATGAATAATGACCTGTAATATAATTAATAAATATTTTTCAATATGCTTAATTGCAACAAAAATTATTGCATTCACATTCTTGTAAAATTAAAGATACAAACCTTAGTTCCTATATGAGAAATAGAGATATGGATGATGCAAAAGGGTTTTATATCCATGAAAAATAAATCAAAGGTCTGCATGTCAACATGGGTAATGCTGAGACTGAGTCTAGTGGGAGAATAGACATGCATGAGTATGCAACTATGAGAAGCCTGCAAAAAGAAGTGCATATTTATAGAGCTGATAATGGATGGATCATGAAAGCTCAAGAGGAGATACTACAAATCCTAAATTTTCTACAGAATCAAGTAAAAAAAGATTCAAGCATAAGGAAATAATCTAGTTCCAGGAAAGTGGAAGTGTATAGGTCTCATGATAGGAGGGATGATCATGGAGGATCTAGACGATCCAAGAGTATTAACAGGCATCGACATAATCATTCGCTAGGGAGATCAAGAAAAAAAAACATATGCATGTTCAAGGTCAACAAGTAGCCAAAGTATATTTCCCATCAAGCATCAAAGAAGGAGACATGGGTCATATAACTTGCAAGGGGAACTAAGGAAAATCAGGACACCATCATTTGATGGAGAAAACAAGAAAGGTGAATATGCAAAAGCATGGTTGTCGGGAACGAGCAAATATTTCTAGTTGCATAACTACTCATCAAATGAAAAAGCCAGAATTGCATCCTACCACCTTGAAGGAAAGGACTCTATGTGGTGGGATCGATTGAAGCAGGTTAAACACCTTGATGATAAAATAATTTCTTGGAAGCAGTTCAAGAAATATTTTCAATAATAATACTTGTCAGAGAAATATTATGACAAGAAGATGCATGAGTTCTTTGAACTCAAACTTGGGAACATGACCATGGATGAATATGAGAGAAAGTTCTTGGAACTTCTTGTATGTGAGCTTTATTAGAGACGAGAAGGTCAAATTTTAGATATTCTTCAGTGGATTTCCATCCTTCTACAAGGATAAAATTCACTTTGATGAGCCTAAGAATTTGGAGGAGGCCATAAGGAAGGATAAGTATTTGTATGAGAAAAACAAAGGAAGGCCAACTTTCCAAAAATCTTGGGATGAAAAGAAGAAAGGAAAGATGGATCAAAGGAAGAAAGGATTCAAACCAACTTTCATAAGGAATATATCTCAATCAAATCAACAAGGGAAACCATCTCAAGGTGATCAAAAAATCATAGAGTCCTTGGGAAAGAGGCCAAGAAAAAAACCCATAAAGTGTTGGGGATGTTAAGGAGATCACATGTATAAATATTATCCTCACCAAGGAGATACGATGACGACTTTGCATAGCATAAAGCAAGAGGAGGCAATAGATGATGTGGGAAAAAACATGCCAAGGATATATGCAACCTTGGACAATAGGCATGAATACTATCAATCCCACATGATTGAAGTGGAAGGTAATATTGATAATCATCCCATAGCTATTTTAATTGATTCTGGATCCAACCTTAGCTATATAAATCCAAAGATAATTGAAATATTTAAATTGAAGAAATGTAAGAATGAAAAGTCTTGGTTATTTTAGCTAGCTAATGGAACCAAGAGAAGAATTAATGAGATTGCTAAAGAATACGCTATAAACATAAATGGAACTAACACTAAGGAATATTTGAACATCATACCACTTGGGTCTTATGACTAATTGATTGATATGGATTGGATAGAAATGAATCATGCTATTTTAGATTGTTATAACAATATTTTCATATGTCTTGATGAAGGACGGAGTCCAAGGACAACATAATGTATTCCAAGGCCTATATCTATCCGAGATATTTCAACATTGGAACTGAAAATAAGTTTTATAAAAGGTGGAAGTTCAACATTAAAAATCATCGACGGTTGATGGTCGGGGATCAATGAGTTGGGTGAAGAGTTGAATATCAACCAAGGAAAATATCCGATCTCTGATGACCGATGGTCGAGGATCGACAGATTCTGGTGAATTTTTCATTTTTTTCTCGAACAAAGAAAATCTCCGAAGTCCTGAACTTTGGAGTAAATTTGGACTGTTCGTGTTTAAGGACATGTTTCCGCAGATCAACCTATTCAGGAATTCAACATTTGGGGGATTTTTGGTGTAGTGGGGAGAAGTCTCCTGAAGTTCCAAAGTCTCGAAGTTGTGAGGCACTGGGGTGATGTGGTCTGCTGACATCACCTAGGGTGACGTTGACACACTTGAAGCTTTCCACATGTCACCATGTCTCATGTTTTTCAAATATCATTCGTGCTAGTTAGTATATGAAATGTGTCACCCGTCAGATAGGGCCATATGTCTGTGCCTTATTTTATTCCATGTAGCACCCCCTTGGTGCTTAGTTACCAACGAAGACTCCGAGAGTTCTCTAGCTTGAAGTTCTGAAGGATGAAGTGTGATTAAGGTGAAATCCCCAAAGCTCTGAAGAACGGAGTAAATCCTCACCATTGATAGGGAGAGGACACGTGGCAGTAGGTCCCATAGTCTGGAGACTTGGTACTCTGGAGGATTCAAGGCATAAGAATTTGGGGTCGAGGACTCCCAAAGGATGGATTCCATCTGAGCCATTGATTACAATAGATAAGTGGTGCAATGTAACATCCCGATTCTAACCCTTATAAACTACAATGTATTATGTAAATATGACTTAGGTTGGTGAGATGGTAAAGTTGAAAAGGGGCTAGAGTGCCTAGGAAATGTAACACTTCCTATACATTAATAAAATACACCGCTGGATGCAAGATCGATGAGGACAAAAGAGATAGGGGGCTATGATTCCATGAGAGAGGGGGCTTGAGAGGCTAAGTCTTGTTATTATTATTATATTTACCCATAATTCATTTTATGGAGAAGAGGGGGTTGCATGAGCTTTTTGGGAGGGAGTCCATGTAGCTCTTGTCTTCATATAATTATTTAAACATCCCTTGGGGGCTGTTTTGGGGTCGTTCTTCCCTTGGTTCTTCTTCTTCTCACCGTTTTCACTTGTTCTTCTTCCTCTTCACTCACTACTGCGTTGAGCATGGAAACAAATGGCAGAAAGAGGAGAGCCATCGTTGAATAGCTATAATGATTTACTGATCAATCTAGGAGGGAATGGATGCCTGTGTGCATGAACTTGATGTCAGTTAAGATGGAACTGTCCACAACTGAGAGTCCTTGGAATTTCCAGTAGGGATATTTCTTGAAAAGTAGCATTAGAGCCCTGGAGAGAAATGGAACAACCTCAGGGACTGCATGTCAGAGAAAGGTGTTCATTTCTTGGGGTTGTGCAGGCTAAGCAGGAAAGAGAGTTGGAAATTAGGATTGCTGTGAGGTTGGGAAACCTGAGAGCTACTCAGCCAACTATTGTGTATTTATACTTGGCCCACGACCCGTCCTATGGATTCATAATCCTGGCTTGGGGGTGACCTAGTATTGAGAGTAAATGAACAATAACGTCTATGGTTGGGAGGAGTGCCCTTGGTCTGCAACCAGTTGGTGAACGTTTAATTGCAAAGATAAGTGATCTCTTTGTTTTCTGTTTAATGTATTCCACTGTGTATTTAATTATCTCTGAGATATGTATTCTAATGTGATTGTCTGCTGGTTATTTGTTGTGCATGGCACATTGTTTATCTCTTTTATGCCGTGGCATGGATATTCTCTTATGCATGTGGTGTGCATGCTCCTAACATTGTTGAGAAACCCTTTTCCTTCGAATTAGAGATCAGAGAACTGAGTCTCGAGACTGTAGCATGCCTAGCCTGTAGGTGGTTGGTTGTGTTGCAGCCTGTTTAAGTGGCGTAGCCTGGCCTCTCGATGGTCGGGTATGTTATAGATTGGTATCAGAGATTCTGGTTGAAACACCGGGTCAATATGGGCCGGTTCTATTGGTCAGAGTCTCGTGGTTGAGTTCAAATTCTGACCATGAATTTGAAAAGCTCAGGAGGAATGGCATTGCAAAATTTATGCAAGAGTTAGAATGTCATAGATCCTTTGTAAGGGTTTGAAGGATCGTGACCATCCTCTTCGAGTTCGGGAGCGATCACCACTGTGGGATCAAGAGATATCCATGATTTTTGGATCGGAGGGCAGGTGAACAAGGGTCATCCGATGAAAGTGAAGAAAAGGTTAAGTCACAACCGTTAGATTTCTTGGAGAGAGATCGATGGCCATGAGGCATTGTGGGGAACCAAGTTACATGGGACTTAATTCCCCAAGGAGGTCCCACAATCCAAACCATGGTTTCACTGAGGGATTACATGTCAACTTCAGAAGAATTGCGGGGTGAAAGGCGGGTTAATCCAAACCGTAGATGCGTTAAACCATAATTCAGGAGCCATGAATAACCAAAGTTCCAAAGTAAATGAGAACCATCCAAATCGTCGTGACATTAAGACATGACCGTTGATTTTGATAAGTGATCAAGCACTTCTTAACTTAGCGCCTGGTCACCACCTGCAGTTGTATGGAATAAATAAGCAAAGTGAAAAGAAGAGGCAACACTCAAATCAATAAGCCCGTGGTTTTTCACATATGGTCATATGTAAATAGTTTGAAGGAAGTGCCTCATGAAGATTTAATTCGATAGAGAGTTAACACTAGAATAATACAAAGAATTGATAAAGGATCAAAATATGATCTGTTTGTGAACTGAGAACACAACATAAGCATGAGTACAATATAATGAGTCGATCCATGTCTGTGATCAACTCATGAAGACAAAATAACCGACACACAATCATGATTAAAAGAGATTTAATTCATGAGCGTTACGAATAAAGGATAAAAAGGAAAAATGATATTAATTAAAGAATAATATTATCATTTAAATGAAAAGGTACCTGTAAATTTAATTGACAATTTTTGTATGATATGTATAGTTCTAACAAGATGGTTGCAGGTTTATCAGGATTAGAGGTATAACCAGATCAATTCAAGAATAGGATTAGATGTTAGGGTCATGGAGGCATGAATTTTCTTACAAAAGTTGGATGAGGTACTACAAAAGAAAGAATCCTCACATAGGACATGGAGCTAGCAGGTGAATAATGTCATTAATGGGCATAGAAAGGAAAAGTAAGGCTCCATAGGCTTGAAGGTAGAGATGTGTAGATAGTTGCAAGATTGATGTGGAAGGAAACAAAGAGCTTAAGAGGTGGTGTGTGAATAATCTCTATGTGTCAAGCATAAGAGTTCCAAGGAAGGATTTGTTAGATATGACTTATCTATTGTCTAAAATCTTAAATCAGAGTTCATAGTGGAAGCAAGATGCCAATGCAGAGGAATTGGAATTCTCTCTCACTTCAAAAGTGGCACTGAATGAAAATGGATTTCCATTGGGGAATGGTACTAAGTGGGAAAGAATGGCCAGGTGGAATGTGGCCAGAAAATTGTTCAGACCTAGGGAACCATAGTGCAGATGAGAAGAATGGGAGCACACAAGGCATCAAGGATCTAAAGGAATTCAAGGACAACCAACTACAACAGAAATAGATAAATAAATAAGTGAATTGAAACAGAAATGCACTAGAGTGCATGAAGAATACAATGAAGTTAAATTGCATATGCATTAGTAGGCATGCTGACAATAAATTCTTGGTGCATATGGATGTGTAATTTTGCATATGTACATGCTTGGATATGCATATAACATGCTGGTGAACTTAGAATAGTCGGTTATTATGAAATAATGTTTGAGTATGACGAAAACATGGATTATGTATTTAGGAAAAATGATACAACAGGGTTAAATATGTGGATGTTGTTGTTGCTTATAATTTCCATCGATGTGAAGACCCATGAGGATGGCAGGAATGGTGACCAAAATGATGAAGGGGGAAGTCTGTGAGCTTCTACAAAAATCAGTTGGTCAGACAACAACAAGTAGGTTCGTAACAAACAGGAAGGTATGCATTTAGTTTTTTTTGATGCATACATGTTGAAGGGGATCGAGGTAAGGATTCCCTCAGTTAATTTTCAATATTTAAATTGATATGTAATGGCTGAAGGCCTAGAGTGTGCAAGTGTTGTTGATGCTAGAATGCACTTAGATAAAATGTGAGTTGCATATTATGTTATGATTGGTTATGGGGTCATAACCAGGTTAATTCATGAGACATACTCCTTATATAACAATGAATACCCATAGAGCTAGTCACGTGTGAGACCATAATATGGTTGGATATGGAAGGGCTATAGCGCTATGTGAGTGCTTGATGGTATCTACTGTATATCTGTTGTTTGGATTGCAACATCTTTGCCAACACTGAAGAGAACTTAAGGATTATATTATTGGTGTTGTGTTTGGGTGGAAAAGGAAGGTAACCAAATAGTTAGGCAAGTAGTAGGAAGTGTGTGGATGATGTGTTGAATCGTTGGCCATATTTTCCAACTCATCATGGTGGAATACATGAAATAGTTATGTGGTATTATGTAGTCAATGCATGGATGCATTGTGTAGATGTGACCATGGGTATTGGCACATTGATTGTTATCTTATTAACTGTGGCATTATGAAAAGTCTGTGTGGCTGATAATACATGTGTATGTAATGATGAGTTCATTCCAATTGATAGTCCAATTAACAAAAGTAATTGAATTGTAGTTTTAAACAATTCTGAGAGCACTTTGTGATTTTGTTTTGAATCATTTCCATGAGAATATATGTCTTGTACATGAGATAGTGACAGTTTCTTTGGCTGAGGAATGTTGAAATTGCATGAAGGGGTATTGGATATGGCAATGTTGTAAGCCCATAAAGAAGACCAATGCCTATTGTGGCAAGAGTCAAATTGTTATGAGAAGAAAATCATGTCTAGAAGTTTTATTTTTCCTATATAAAACAATTTTGGGAATTATGATTTGATAATTACTGACAAATTGTTTTGGCTGAATGTAAATTGAAGAAATTGCAGGTAGAATGGTCTTGGATATGGTAAGTATGTAAGCCCATAAGGAATATTGATATATACAGTTGCAGAGCCAACCATTATGCGCATAAAGATCATGCTTGGATTTTTTTTTTCCTGTATAAAACAGATTTGACATTTATGTTTGAAATGGTTATAATGATATCTCATGATGAATGTATGTGTATAATACAGATGATATGTTGGATATGCAAGATGGAAAGCATGGAAAAGGATACTGTTGTGGCATGAGAACCCTGTTTCCCTAGAAATATTCTTGTGCAAGAGAACCTTGGTCATGCAAGATGGATCGTTTGAGGGAATGCATAGCAGAGAAGGGGATGCCTGAGCCTAGGCTTGGAAGGTGAGTGACCACAAGGAAGATGAGACTTTGATAGCTCTTGATTGGGGTCATGCACACAATGGGTATGTCAGGGAAAATAATGATCCAAGTTAACGAGACAACCATATGGATGCAGATCCATGAACCGCATAGATAAG
>ML789350.1:179119-196935 GCA_009831015.1 Picea engelmannii
ATTATGAAAAGTCCGTGTGACTGATAATACATGTGTATGTAATGATGAGTTCATTCCAATTGATAGTTCAATTAACATAAGTAATTGAATTGTAGTTGTAAAAAATTCTGAGAGCACTTTGTGATTTTGTTTTGAATCATTGCCATGAGAATATATGTCTTGTACATGAGATAGTGACAGTTTCTTTGGCTGAGGAATGTTGAAATTGCAGGAAGAAAGGGGTATTGGATATGGCAGTGTTGTAATCCCATAAAGAAGACCAATTCATATTGTTGCAAGAGTCAAATTGTTATGAGCAGAAAATCATGTCTAGAAGTTTTATTTTTCCTATATAAAACAATTTTGGGAATTATGATTTGATAATTACTTACAAATTGTTTTGGCTGAATGTAAATTGAATAAATTGCAGGTAGAATGGTCTTGGATATGGTAGGTATGTAAGCCCATAAGGAATATTGATATATACGGTTGCAGAGCCAACCATTATGCGCATAAAGATCATGCTTGGAATTTTTTTTTCTTGTATAAAACAGATTTGACATTTATGTTTGAAATGGTTATAATGATATCTCATGATGAATGTATGTGTATAATACAGATGATATGTTGGATATGCAAGCTGGAAAGCATGGAAAAGGCTACCGTTGTGACATGAGAACCCTGTTTCCCTAGAAATATTCTTGTGCAAGAGAACCTTGGTCAGGCAAGATGGATCACCTGAGGGAATGCATAACAGAGAAGGGGATGCCTGAGCCTGGGCCTGGAAGGTGAGTGACCACAAGGAAGATAAGGCATTGATATCTCTTTATTGGGGTCATGCACACAATGGGTATGTCAGGGAAAATAATTATCCAAGTTAACGAGACAACCATATGGATGCAGATCCATGAACCGCACAGATAAGTATTGTATTGGATTATGAAAATTTACTCTTACAATATGAGAAAGAATGAGAATTTTATGCACAAATTTTGAAATGACATGCTCGTTAATTTGAAATATTGTAGGAAAACGATGAATTTTGAAGATATAGAAAAGTACCAGACTATGAGAGAAAATAAGGTGATGTTGGAGAAACTAAATGAAAAAGGCATGGAAGGAAGAAAGTCCAATAGACTTTCTTCAACTGGAGTTTTGGAACCTGTAACTATGAAACTTCCTGGCCGAGTGCACTGAAGTCGGGGAGAAGTGGAACAACATGAGGGACTTCATGGTAGAGAAAGGGGTTCATTTATTTGGGTTGTGTAGGGCTGAGAGGGAAGGAGAGCTTGTTGGTTGGAACTACTGCCAAAAATATAAATTCTGAAGATCATCATACATGTTTTGGGTCGGAATGCCTATGCATACATGTTTTAGGCTAGAGTGCCTATGTATATAAGATTGGGCTATATTGCCTGCATGAATTAAAGCCAAAGGGCTTGGAATTGTAATATTAATAACATTGGAATGGTGTTGTGCACTAAGGACAATGCCAAAATAAGGGCAGGGGGATGTAACATCCCAGTTCTAACCCTTATAAACTACAATGTATTATGTAAATATGACTTAGGCTGGTGATCCAGTAAAGTTGAAAAGGGGATAGAGTGCTTAGGAAATGTAACACTTCCTATACATTAATAAAATACACTGCTGGTTGCAAGATCGACAATGACAAAAGAGATAGGGGGCTATGATTCCATGAGAGAGGGGGATTGAGGGGATAAGTCTTGTTATTATTATTTTATTTACCCATAATTGATTTTATGGAGAAGAGGGGGTTACATGAACTTCTTGGGAGGGAGCCCATGTGGCTCTTGTATTCATGTAATTATTTAAACATCCCTTGGGGGTTGTTTTGGGGTTCTTCTTCCCTTGGCTCATCCTCTTCTCACTGGTTCACTTGTTCTTCTTCCTCTTCACTCACCACTGCAAGTTCATGTGCTCTTGGGCTGAGCATGGAAATGAATGGCAGGAAGAGGAGAGCCACCGTTGAATGAATGTAATGATTTACTGATCATTCCATAAGTGAATGAATGTTTGTGTGCTTGAACTTGATGGTAGTTCAGATGGAATTGTCCACAACTGAGATTCCTTGGAATTTCCAGTAGGGAGATTTCCTGACCAATAGCAATGGAGCCCTGGAGAGAAATGGAACAACGTCAGGAAATTTATGGCAGAGAAAGGTGTTCATTTCTTGGGGTTGTGCGGGCTGTGGGGGAAAGAGAGATAGAAATTAGGATTGCTGTGAGGTTGGGAAACCTAAGAGCTACTCAACCAACTACTATGTATTTATACTTGGCCTAGGACCCATCCTTGTGGATTCATAGCCCTTGCTCAGGGGTGACCTGCTGTTGAAAGTAAATGAACAACAACGTTTATGGTTGGGAGGAACGTCCTTGGTCTGCAGCCATTTGGTGAACATTTACTTGCAAAGATAAGTGCTCTCTGTGTTTTTTGTTTAATGTATTATGCTATGCATTTAATTATCTCTGAGATATGTATTCTAATGTGCATGTTTGCTGGTTATTTGTTGTGAATGGCACATTTTTTTATCTCTTTTATGCCGTGGCATGGATATTGTCTTATGCATGTGGTGTGCATGCTCCTAACATTGTTGAGAAACCCTTTGCCTTCGAATTAGAGATCAAAGAACTGAGTCTTGGGACTGCAACATGCCTATCCTGCAGGTGGTTAGGTGTGTTGAAACCTATTTAAGTGGCGTAGCCTAGCCTCTGGGTGGTCGGGTATGTTACATGCAAGATCCCAAGGTCCGTATACTTGGTACTCCAAAGAATTTGATTTGCAGGTTGCTTGAGTTGAGAACTCCCAAATGCCGTAGTTAATCTTGATCGTTGATTGGGAGATGATACATGGAGGAAGGAGAGGACCTCTGGTATTTTGACACTCCAGGAGATCTGTGGAGAGGTTCTTGGGAAAACTGTGAAGCCTGGAGTTGCAAAGAAAATCTTATCACTTGATCATGAAAGGATACATGGAAACAGGTCTTGCAGTCTAGAGGCTTGACACTCCGGAAGAATAGAGAGTGTGGAAAGTCCATAAATCCCAAAGCCCAGAGTCCAAGAGCTCCTGTTGACCGCTGATCTCATCCCTTGATCGATTTTAAACCACATGATCTCATATATAGTAATTCTAACACAAAAAATCTCCATTAAGGATTTGGCCTGCGGTTTTGAGTCGTGGTCACTTGGGAAAGTGGTTTGAAGGAAGATCCCGTGAAAAATTTATTTCTATATCGACCCATGGATAACATGGAATTTTTATTTATATATATTATTCATGAGTTGAAAGGATCTGTAGAATTATTGACAAATTTTGTTTATCATATGCTTAATTCTGACAAAATGGCCACTTTCACATTTTATAGAATTAAGGGATTTAAGCATATAAGCTCAGAATGCGTATTGAAGAAATGGAAGAAGGTGAGGGAGCCTCCAACCATGATAAATAGGTTGAAGGCCATAATGCCAGAATTGAAAATGTAAAGACAAAATCCAATGGATGCAAGGGTTGAGGGGAGCAAGAAACATTGCTAGAAACTGTGAAGAGCCTAAAAATAGAAGTGCAGAGCTACAAGGCAGACAATGAGAGGCCGATGAGAGAGAAAATTTAGATAAATGATCGAGTGTTATAGAGCTTAAATCATTGCAATTTCAAGCCAATAATGGCTCAAATCAAGGGGAAGAGGAAAAATGTCATGAAATAAGAGATGATTTTGGAAGAGCAGTTTATTCAAGAAGTGCTAGCATATCTCATAGACACCACTCACCTCCTTACTCAACAGTACATTTTTATGCATATGTATATTCCTTAAGAAGTTCATAGGTGTCTCCTGTTAGGCACCAAAGAAAGATACATGAGGTAGATAGTTTTCAAGGAGAGATGAGGAAGCTCAAACCACCATCGTTTGATGGTGAAAGAGAAAGGGAAGATGATGCCGAAGCATGCTTTCTTGGACTCAGGAGATATTTCCAATTGCACAACTATTAATCAAATCTAGAATCCATAATTTCCACCTACCATTTACATGGGAAAGTTGCAATGTGGTGGGATCAACTGAAGCACATTGAACATATTAATGAGAATATGATCACTTGGAAGCAGTTCAAGAAGTATTTCCAGAAGGAGTACCGCTCAGATCATTTAAATGATAAGAAAATGCAAGAGTTCTTTAAACTTTGGTTGGGAATCATGACCATGGTAGAGTATGAGAAGAAGTTCTTGGGGTTGTTAAAGTATGTTGGGTTTATAAATGATGATGAGGTGAAAATACATAGGTTTTTGAGTGGACTTCCAACCTTTTATAAAGAAAATATTTGGTATGATGAGTCTAAGACCTTGAACGAGGCCATCCGGAAGGATAAATA
The DNA here is from genome assembly GCA_009831015.1 of Picea engelmannii. NCBI lineage: Eukaryota > Viridiplantae > Streptophyta > Pinopsida > Pinales > Pinaceae > Picea > Picea engelmannii. The sequence goes on from ML789350.1 coordinate 183,484, forward strand.
CCTGTATGAGCAAGGCCAAGGTAGAGAATCCATGCAGAAATCTTGGAAGGACAAGAAGAAGGAGAAGTTTGATCAGAGGAGGAATGGATTCAAACCTCCTTTCAATAGAAATGAGCCTAATAAAAATCATCAAGACTTGTATGCTAAGGATGATTCCAAGAAGGAAGACTCCTTGGGAAAAAGGGGAATACCACCAATCCAATTTTGGGGATGAAAATAAGATCACTTGTACAAGGATTTCCCACATAGAACGAATAGAGTGAAGACTGTGCACAACATCCTAAAGGGTAAAATAATCGAAGACATGGGAAGGATTTATGCAGCCTTGGATGATCGACAAGAATAATACCAATCCAACATGATCGAGGTAGAAGGTAAGATCATAAATCGGTCTTTTTCTATTTTAATTGATTAAGGGGCAAGCCATAGTTACATTGATCCTAAAATAGTGGATAGATTACATTTGGAGAAAAGTAATCTTGGAAAATCAAGTTTGGTTTAGCTAGCCACTGGAACCAAAAGGAGAATCCATGAGGTGGTCAGAAGTTGTTCCATAAGTCTTAATGGTGTGAATACTAGTTTTGATCTAAATATCATACCATTGGGGTCTTAAGATATTATAATTGGAATGGATTGGTTGGAAAAACATCATATTGTCGTCGATTTTCATTGCAAGACTTTTACATGTCTTGATGGAGATGGAAAATAGAGCACTGTGAAAGGAGTTCCAAGACCCATATCTATAAGGGAGATTTCAGCCTTACAACTGAAGAGATGTTTCAGAAAAGGGTGTCAATTGTATGCAGCCCATGTGGAGGATCCAAAATATACAAAGGGGCCAATCCTTGAATATTTCTCGATACTACAAGAATTTGAGGATGTATTCCAAGAAATACCAGGGTTTCCACCAAAAAGGGAAATATATTTCTCTATTGATCTATTGCTAGGAGCTACCCCGGTGTCAAAAAAACCTTACAGAATGAGAACACTAGAGTAAAAAGAATTACAAATGAAGTTGGAGGAATTGTTGAAGAAAGGGTACATACACCCAAGTGTTTCACCTTGGGGAGCACCAATTCTCTTTTTCAAAAAGAAAGATGGAACCTTGAGGTTGTGTATTGACTTTTGGCAACTGAATAAGTCTACTATAAAGAACAAGTATCCTCTACCCATAATCGATGACCTCCTTGATCATCTAAGAGGAGCAAAGATATTTTCAAATATAGACTTGAGATGATGATACCATCAGGTAAGAATCAAGGAAGAAGACATCCATAAGAAAGCATTTAGAACTAGGTATGAGAATTATGAATTTGTAGTGGTGCCATTTGGATTGTCCAATGCACCAACTGTCTTTATGTGCTTAATGAATGTAATATTCATAAATTATTTGGATAATTTTTTCATAGTATTCCTAGATTACATACTTGTCTATTCTAAGTGTGAATAGGAGCATGAACATCACCTAAGATTGGTATTTAAAGTGTTGAGGTAATATCAGTTGTATGCCAAGATAATTAAGTGTTCTTTTTATCAAGAACATATCCATTACTTGGGGCACATTATTTCAGGACATGGTATAGCAGTATATCCTAAGAAGATTGAAGCCATTAGAGGATGATCAACACCCAAGAATGTTTAAGAAGTAAGATATTTTATGGGATTAGTTGGTTACTACTGAAGGTTTATAGTCAGGTTCTCTAAGATTTCTCATCCCATCACTTCTTTGCAAAATAAGGGAAATAAATTTGAATGGACACCTGCGTGTGAATAGAACTTTAACTTGTCGAAGGAGTTACTCACTAGTGCACCTATGTTAAAGATTGCTAACCCAAATGAAAGTTTTGTGGCATATACAGATGCATGCAAGGAAGGACTTGGTGGAGTCCTCACTCAAAATGGACATGCCATTTGTTATGAGTTCAAAAATATTAAAGAGAATGAGAGGAAATATGCCACGCATGACCTGGACCTTGCTTCCATTGTTCATGCATTGAATATGTGGAGAAATTATCTCATGGGAAAAAGATTTGAATTAAGAACAAACCATAGTGGTCTGAATTATATTTTTGAACAACCAACTTTGAATTCCAGGGAAAAAAGATGGCTGGAATTTTTAAGTGAATACGAATTTGATATCAAGCATATAAAAGGAAAAGAAAATAAAGTTGTCGATGCACTTAGTAGAATAGTGCATCTCATGCATGCTACAACTATCAGTATGCATCCGTCAGACTTGAAGAGAATAATTTTAGATTTTGTTGTTATAGATTGGAATTACCTACAGGTAAAGGAAAGCTTACAACAAGGAGATGTACAACAAAAAGTGAAAGAGTACGAGATGAAGGAAGATGGATTACTTATTCATAAAAATAGAGTTTATGTTCCTAGTTCCGGAGAACTTAGGAATTTGGTATTAAAGGAAATGCATAATGTTCCATATGCTGGACATCCCAGTTACCAGAAAACAATTACATTTGTAAGAAGCTAGTTCTTTTGGTCGGGAATGAAAAAGGATGTTGATGATTACATCGCCAGATGTATGGAATGTCAAAGAGTGAAGGCTGAGCATAGACACTTAGCTGGTTTTCTACAACCATTACCAATTCTAGAGAAGAAATGGGAAGTGATAACCATTGAATTTATAACTAAATTTCCCAGGACAACAAGGCAACACGATTCAATCATGGTAGTGGTTGATAAATTGACAAAGGATGCTCATTTTGTTATTGTGAAAACAACTCATACAACAACTAATATTGCAGATATTTACATGAAGGAAATTGATAGGTTGCATGGGATACCTAGGACAATTGTCTCATACATAGACATGAAGTTTAACTCAAATTTATGGAAAGGATTATTAAAAGGATTTGGTACAAATATGAAATTTATCACATCATACCATCCACAGGCAAATGGGAAAACATAAAAGGTCAACTGAGTAATTTAAGACATGTTAAGAATGTATGTGATGGATAAGCTATCTATTTGGGAATATTACTTGCACTTGGTTGAGTTTTCCTATAATAATGGGTATCAAGATTCATTGAAGATGAGCCCATTTGAAGCCTTGTATGGTAGAAAATGCAGTACTCCAGTAAGATGGGACAACCCAACAAATAGAGTGGTACTTGGGCCAGAGTTTCTCAAGGAAATGGAAGACCAGATGGTTAAGATTAATAAGAATTTAAAGGCAGCTTGGGATAGACATAAGGTTTATGCCGACAAGAATAAGATAGAAAGATAATTTTGATTAGGAGAGCATGTTATTTTGAAAGTAAATCCCAAAAAGATCCCTTTGAAGTTGGGTAGTTTTACAAAGCTAACAACCAGATTCTGTGGTCCATTTGAGATATTGGAAAAAATAGGGCCAGTTGCATACATGCTTGCATTGTCTGTTTCCATGAATGTGCATAATGTATTTCATGTCTCTTTTTTAAGTAAATATGTACATGATACTAACCATTTTATTGATTGGCATCTGATTCAGGTAGAGATAGAGGGAGAATTTCAGGTCCAGCCAGTGCAGATACTGGACAAAAAAGTCAAAATGCTCCAAAATCGGGTTATAGAGTTGGTAAAAGTTCAGTGGACCTACTATGGTCCTGAAGATGTTACCTGGGAGCATGAAGATTCCATGCAGGCAGAGTACCCACAAATTTTTGATTTGTTTTTGAGATTTTGATCTCTGTTTTGTATATGCACTTAGGATAGTGCCAAAATAAGGGGGAGGGGATGTAACACCCCAGGTTTTGAGCCCCATATTAAATAATGTATTGTTAATTGTTGAGAGGCCAGAGTGCCCAAACAATTAAAATAGGCCAGTATGCCTAAGAAATGTAATTTTTTGATCATTATTAATAATAAATACATCATTGGCTGCTAGACAGACACAAACTAGAGTTATACGGGGCTATGGTTCCACAGGAGAGGGAGCTTGAGGGGCTAAGTGCTTATTTGTTTTATATTACCCATTTTGTGTAATGGAGGGGAAATTAGTTACGTGAGCTCTTGGGGGGAGGCCAAGAGGTTCTTGATCCCCACGAATTACAAAAACCCTTCCCTGGTCTGTGGCAGGGGTTCTTCCATTGGAAAGTTCTCTCATTCGTTTTGGTCATTCACTCACTTTCATTCATGTCCCCATTCTGGTGTTGTTGTTGGTCACCTCACACGTTCATTCACTGTTCATCCTCTCTCATCGAGTCTACACTCCATTCTTTCTGTCACCCACTCATGTTTCCTCATTTGTGTTTGGCTTGGGAAAGGAAATCAGACCATTGAAGAACAACCATGGTATTGTTGGCTGTAGAGGTTGCTGGTGTAATCCAACCATGATTTGAGGCTTGCATGTCTAATATGCTTGGCCTGTGTTCAAATTTTCTCATAGTTGCGAGTCATGAGAGTCCCAACATGAATATTCTAGACTAGCTGCACTAGATCCCTATAAGGAGAAGGACTGCGTGGCAAAGAATGGTGGAAACCCATTTCTCTTAGGTGGTGTAGGCTGGGTAGAAGAGAGCTGGGTACTTGGATTGCTGTGAGTGATGGAGAAGCCCGTGAGAGATTGAATGATGACTGGTTTGGGAAGCCAAGTAACACTCTGGAACCGTCCTTATTGATTCATAGCCCTGGCTCGGGGGTGATATTGCCATTGAGACTTGGAACAACAACGTCTACGGTTGGGTGGAACGTCCTTGGTTTGCAGCCAGTTGGTGTCTTCTTTTATAAAGTATAACTGCTCCCTGTCATGGTTTCCTTTGCTTGTGTATTTATTTCTGATGCTTATCAAATTATTATACCTAAGATTATTACCTATAATATGCATACTTGCTAGTTAATGTTGTGCATGGTATATTGTGCATGCCTTTTTTGTTGTGGTATGAATATTGATCATTGCATGTATGTATTTCATGCTTCTTTATTAATTAATTGTTATCATAGTTTCAAAATCCTCCAAGGGGTGTGTTCTTGGTGTGGCATGCCCATCCTATGGGAGCCTGGGTATGTTACAGTTTGGTAACAGAGAAAAATTGTAGGGGTTGTTAGCACACAATGTTGTAAGGGGGTATTTTGGTGAAAATAATGGCAAGAGCGGGTTGGAAAACTCACTTATCCTAAGTTTGGGGGAGCATGAGAGCCTTGTGCTATGCAGCGCATAGATCTGGATGGCCAGGACATGTGCACTCAAATCTGCGGCCAAAGTTCAATTTCAGACCCCTTTGTCATTCTGCCGTTAATGGGGGGGTCCGATATGATAGTTTTCCAGTGCGCGGATCTGGACGACCAGAACCGACGCACTTAGATATACGATGCAAGTTCAATTCTGGACCCCTCCCACCATTCTACGTTTAATGGATGGGGGGGTCCGATGTGAGGGAACGCAAGTTTCAACGACTGATATTTAAGAACCCAGATCGACAGTTGAGGTCTCATTTTTGAACCCCTTGTCATTCTTCCTTTAATNGTGCCCCCCCCCCCCTAAATCCCCTTACTGCTTCCTTCTCCACTTACCGTCTTCGCCTCCTGGTGACATTTCTGCCTCTCCTAGTCCCTTGTCACATCTCCCGCTCCCCTCCTACCTTTCACCACTGCACACCTGTCCTCTACTCTCCTAGGTGTCATGTCCCCCTTTCCTTCATCCCTCTTACCTCTTGACACCTATCCCCCATGCTCCATACCGCTTCCATTGGTGTCCTACCCATTGCCTTGTGGAACTTCTCGTCTGGTGTCACAACCCTCGCATCTCCATCACCTGGTGCTTCCACCTCAACACCCCTCGTCTCACCTTCACATAATTGGCGCCATTGGCCTCCCTGTCAGATCCTCATCCATGTTCGCAGGCTGGCCCCCCTCGTAGAAGTCCAGGGAAGCAGCAGTGGCCAAGGAAAGGCTGTCACATTGTCCAAGAGAAGAGTTGACCGAGCCTTACCTAATCCCGAGAACGAAGTTATTAAAGTGGTTGAATGTCATCTCATTCCATAAATAGAAGGTCATAAAGAGACAAAACATAGAAGGTGACTATCAACCCAACTTGAAAAAGATTGCGTCTAACAGTTGACTGCATGGGCAGTCTGACCGACGTTTGCATGCACATGCTGATAGGGAAACTTGCTTACGTGAAGCATTAAAGTCATGATACAATCGTGCCTTCAGCGGTTGAGCCAAATCCTAGTATTTAGAGGCATTTTAGCCATTTTTGTTGGTATCGATGGTAGAGCTAAGCTCCCATGCTGTAAAGTTTTAATGAACATTCTGGTTCTCTGGTTATGCATATGTAGGTGAAACTTCTTGTTTAATGACAATCAACTTTCTTGCTCCATCTAGTTCCAACTAATACTGAAAGATTTCATGATTGACTAATTCACATGAATCATTGTGACTGTATTATGATAAATGGTTTATTGTAACATGATTACGATTTCATTTAGTGTTCTTACATTTGAATACAAGAAGGTCTTGTGTTTAAATTTTTCCTCTTTGGGCTGTTGGAAGCTTGATGCCTACAATAGACCTTTGCATTTACTTACCAAAGTCTTCCTCATACTCACCCTTACTACAACTTACAGTCTGAACTTAAATTAAGACTTCTCCTGCTTGTGCATGCCCGGTCAGGTTTCGAGTTAAAACGATATTGTTCTGAGTTTACTTCCATTCGGTCACCCTTTATAAAATAACCTGTGACATATATACTGATGGGTATTAGGATTACTCTTGCTGCAATCCAGAAGTGACTTCTGGTGCTAACATTTCTGGCACCGTTGCCAAGGAAGAAGTTAAATATTTTCCACGGGATTGAATGACATTGAGCCTCTGATTCTGAAGGTGCATTAGGCATCAGATCCCTCCAATATTACTACTGTGAACCTGATGAATCCACTTTGGATACTTCATTGATGCGATCCCATAGGTGGTTCCACTATTTCAACCATGGCTTCTAGAGGCAAACATACAAGGTCTACTCCACAACTTCCTTTGGAGACACCTGAAAATGACCCAGAGAAGATTATCAGAAAGGGAAAGAACTTTGGAGGAGGTACTTCTATGGCTAAACCAGATATTTTTGATGATTTTCATTATACTATAGGAAATCCAACCCCTGCATCTCATTCTGTTTTATTGCCTTCTATTGGAGTTTCCCAAAGTTTGAAGTTTGGGAGTGTTCCTATTGAGTTTTCTCCTCCTGGTCTTGGATTGGAGGGAGAAATACTTATCACTCCCCTTTATCCTAAGGTTGCACACTGGTTCAGACCCAACACCTCAGAATATTTTCCTACCCCAGGTTTTACCACCCCTCCTCCTATTACTATTGCTACTAAAGAAAGGGAAACTTCTGTCCCTTTAAGCCCTGTAGCTTGTTCTCCAAATTCCTTGCAGTTTCCCTTTCCTTCTGTCAGCCCAGTTCTAGTTTCTCATGGTTGAATCTATTCTCCTCCACCTCTTATCCCTATGGAATATGTTAATCCCCCTATAAACAGAATGGATGCCATAGTGGCCGCTAGGTATTCCCCCTTAATCCTACCCTAGACCATGAATCCTCTCCCTGCTGGAGATTACTTCAAGTATATGCCTAAATTCACTGGAGAGGAGGACATAATTGTTGAAGAGAACCTCACTGCCTTCTACAGTTATGCAGACAACCTGAACATTGAAAATGAAGATGTCTTGATGAGAGTCTTTATCCAGAGCCTTGATGGTGAGGTTAGGAAATAGTTTAGGGGACTGACCCCTGGATCTATTGCTGGGATTGAAGCTCTAGATAATGCCTTATTGAGACAATGGGGAGATAAAAAATATTTCATGTATTGCATGACAGAGTTTGGGTCCTTGAAAAAAAATTAAGGAGATTTTGTCTCTGAATTCTCCAAAAGATTCACTAAAATGTACAATAAGATCCCTACTGAGATCAAGCCCACATAAGCCTCTGCCAAAATATCTTATGCTAATGAATTTGACCCCAACTTCTGCCTCCTGGTGAGAGGGAGAAGAGCTACTTACCTATCTCAAATGAAATATGCAGTCGTAGAAGTAGAATCTAATGTGTTGGCAGTTGACAGGCTCAGAAATAAGGTTGTTGTAGACAGAAGAAAGGGAAGATTAGAAGCCTCAACCTCTGATCCCTCCGTGCCTCACCCTCAAGTGGATGAATTGATCAAGATAGTAAAGTCTCTGTCTGCAGAGATGGAGAAAATTAAAATGGAGGGGAAGTAGACATACAAAAATCCCCCAAAAATTGATAACAAAGGCAACTTCAGGAGGCCAAATAATAATGTTCCTCAACTCTCCCAAGAGAGCCCAGGAACATAGATAGGGATGATCAAAGGATTCAAAGTCCTCTTCAGAACAAATTGTTTGCTGGTGATGAAGGAGAGGAAATAGATGAGATTGATCCTGAGATCCATTTGTTTGGAGACACCCCCCTTTTTCCTCATTTGACTCAATCAACATACGAGGAGTCTCTCATGAACAATTAGCTCAATTAAATGAGCAAGGGAGACAAGGATAGAAACAACCAAAATAGATACAACCTCATGTCCAAGAAGAAAGTTGGGACGCCCGAGGTTCCTGAGCATCCTACTAGAGTGGAGAATCTTGCTAAAGATATGGCAGACAACAACAAGGGTAAGAAACTTCAAGCCCCCTCTCCAGTAGTCCAAGCTCCTTTTCCTGAAGTAAAGGAAATATCAAAGCCTACTTCCTCTTTTAATTTTGACCATGAAATTCAGAAAATCAGAATTCCTGTCCCCCTCTCTGAACTGGTCAAACATGAATATTTCAAAAGGAGCCTCTCTAAGCTACTGCAGTCTGAACCCTCGTACCATCCCACAGACTCAATTAACTTACAAGATGAAAATATTGCAGTCATCATAGGTCCTATGGTTGAAGAAAAAGATGATTCATCCCCTCCCTTCTACACATCCTTGAACATACATGATAATGTGCTTCACAACTGCCTGATGGATTTGGGGGCCTCCCATAATCTCATGCCTAAAACTGTCACGGAAGAAATCAGACTGGAAGTCACATGAGCCTATCATGATTTGTACTCCTTTGACTCTAGGAGGGTGCCATGTCTTGGGGTCATCAAATATCCGATGGTAACCCTGTTTCAGCTACCCATGAAAAGTGTGGTTATGGACATTATAGTAGCTGATGTTCCCCCAAAGTTTGGCATGATTTTGCCAAGATCTTGGATAAAATGACTTGGATGAAACTTGCAAATGGACCTCACATATGCCACTATTCCTGTGTTTGGGGGGGAGCATAGAAGACTTTACAGGGAAGCCCACTTGGCATATATTATTAGTGATGAAACAAACCCCACCAATCATCCTATCTTTTCACTTAACACTGATCTGGGGTCTAGTTTTTTGCATCTCACTGATACTCCTGGAACCCCTCCTGAAATCATAAAAAGGCCCATTTGTTATCATGAAATACCTCCTCCAACTACTTTTGTGTGGAATATTTTCTTCGACAGGGCCTCTTCTAGTGAAGGTGCTGGTGCTGGTGCCGGGGTAGTTTTTGTGTCACCTTGTCAGGAAACCATATCCCTGTCATACAAGCTAGAGTTTGAAACTACCAATAATGTGGCAGAATATGAAGCTCTTGTTTTAGGTTTAAGGGTTGCAAAGGAAATGGGAATTGAAGAGGTAGCAGTGTTCAGAGATGCCGAGATGATAGTCCCACAGGTCAAAAATGCTTATCGGGTTAAGCATCCTCAGCTCAGAAGTTACAAAAATGAGGTCTGGGACTTAATTGACAATTTATTCTCAGCCTTCAACATTTCATTCATTCCAAGAGAAGAAAATACTTTGGCTGATTCCATAGTCGTCTCAGCTAGCCAATTTAGGATCCCTCTTCCACCCAAGTTCAAATATGATGTTGAGATAATATATAGGCCCTCTATACCTAACAATATCAAACATTGGAAGGTATTTGGGGATGATCTTGAAATCAGAAATTTTCTTGAGTCTGTTGATGAGTTATCTACGTTACACATTGACCAGGATCATGACCCCAAAGGTGACTCTCACCCTGATGTATTTTTAAATAAAATTGCTAATCATCATATTGTGCAGTTTCCTAGTAATCACATTCCAAAGGGACTAGTTCCTTTAGAAAGATTGTTTTATGGGAATGATGTGGCAATAAAGGGTAAGGTTTCAAATGGGTATGCTGATGTAACTGAGTGAAACATTGGCATAGAAGAGGACCCAAAGTTTATCAAATTATCAGGTATCTTGACAAAGGAGAAGAGGACCGAGTATGCTAAGTTATTAAAGGAATTTGTTGATGTGTTTTCTTGGACTTATGAACATATCAAGACATATGACACAATTGTCATTGAGCACAAGATCCCACTGAAAGAGGAGGCCAAAACATTCAGGCAGAAGCTAAGACAGATTAATCCTATGTTGCTTCCTTTCATGGAGAGAGAAGTAAAGAAGTTGTTGGATGCCTAAATCATTGTCCCTTTGAGGTATTCAGAATGGGTGGCCAACTTGGTTCCAGTGAGGAAGAAGAGTGGGGAAATCAGACTTTGTGTTTATTTTATAAACTTGAACAGAAGCTCAAAGAAGGAAAATTACCCATTGCCCAAGATGGAACATATATTGCGAAGGGTAACAGGAGCATCCATGATTTCCATGATTGATGACTTCTCTGGCTATAATCAGATTTCTGTCCTGCCCAAGGACAGAGAAAAGACAACATTCACCACTCCTTGGGGTACATTCATGTATGCCAAAATTCCCTTTTCTTGGATGAATGCAGGTGAAACTTTTCAACGAGCCATGGATATATCTTTCATTGGAGAAAGGGACAAGTTCATGGTCATCTATTTGGATGACATCACAATCTTCTCTGATTCTGACAGAGAGCACCGTGAAAATTTAAAAAGGGTTTTCTTGAAGTGCAGGAAGTTTGACCTCTCCTTAAATCCCAAGAATTATTTGTTTTCCATGAAGGAGGGAAAGTTGTTGGGCCACATAGTATCAGCTAAAGGGGTCATGATTGATCCTAGCAAAGTCGAAGCAATCCAAACCCTGTCACTTCCGAGATCTAGAAAAGAAGTCCAGGCTTTCCTGGGATTTTTTTTTTTTTTGAGGAGGTTTGTTTCCAACTTTGATGAGATGATAAAGATTATAACAACCATGTTGAGGAAAGGGAATGAAGTTAAATGAAATGATGAGTTTCGAAATTCCTTTGATGAGATAAAGAACTCCTTGAATGAAGATCCTATGCTTATCAGTGCTGATTACTCAAAGGATTTCCTTATTTTCTCTTTTGCTTCATTTCATACCGTTGCAGCTATCTTATTGTAGGAAAATGTTGAGGGTTGGGAGTAGACCATTTCTTTCTTTAGTCGGGCATTGAAAGATGCAGAGATCAAATATGACATTATGGGGAAGCATGATTATGCCTTAGTGAAAGCTCTCAAATATTTCAGAGTCTATGTCTTGCATTTAAAAATCATTGCATATGTCCCTTCAACTGTTGTGAAGGATATCCTCACTCAGCCAGACATAGATGGAAGGAGGAGCAGATGGATCGCCAAGATCCTTGAATTTGACCTGGAAATAAAGCCCACAAAATTGATCAAAGGTCAAGGCTTGGCCAAGTTGTTGGCTAAAGAAAATTGCAGATCTTTGGGGGTAAACTTTGCTGAAAAATACTCAGAAGATCAGCTGGCCAAACTATTTGATACAAATGTTCGGGCAACCCCCCATTAGCAGGATCTCCTTGGTACAAGGATGTCATATATTTTATACAAGAGTTGCGGCCCCTTGATGCCTTGTAGAGGAACAAGGAAAGATCTCTAAAGCTCAAAGCAACTAGATACTACCTCGTTAATCAAATTTTATATTGGAAAGACCCCCTGGGGGTTCTTTTAAGATGTCTGGACCCACAGGAGGCCCAAAGGGTTATGTTGGATTTTCATGATAGCCTGTGTGGAGGGCATCACTTTTGGAAAAAAAATAGCGTAAAAAATTCTTAGGGCTGGGTATTTTTGGCCCACTTGATTCACTGATGTCTGTAGAAAGATCAGAGCCTGCATCAAATGCTAAAATTTCTCAGGAAAGCAACAACTCAAATCTCTGCCACTAAATCCTATAGTAGCTTCAACACCCTTTCGACAATGGGGGTTGGACTTCATTGGAGAGATTCATCCTCCTTCAACTGGTCAACACAGATGGATCTTGACTGCAACAAATTATTTCACCAAATGGATAGAAGTTATCCCCACCAGGAGTGCTTCACACAAAGTGATCATTAGCTTTCTTGAAGACATCATAACAAGGTTTGGCTTCCCAAACATAATTATCACTGGTAAAGTTGCATCTTTCAAGTCTGATCCCCTGGTCAGATTCTATGAGCAGTTTGGGATTTCTCTAATTCACTCCACTCCCTATTATCCTCAAGGTAATGAACTGGCAGAGTCTTCTAATAAAAGTCTAATCAATCTCATCAAAATATTGTTAGAAGATAATAAGAAGGCTTGGGATTCAAAACTCAAATTCTTTGTGTGGGATGGAGTGACAACCAAAAGGTCCTTGGGAACCTCCCCTTTCCAACTTGTTTATGGGACAGAAGATGTATTCCCCATTTAGCTGGCTCTACCTGTAGAAAAATTATTTCAGGATTATGAGGGAGAGCCAGACAATATGGTCAGAAGAATTCACCAACTGGTGGAAGTGCAATAGACCAAAGAGTAGGTAGTGGACAGAGCTCACGAGTGTCAGCAGAAGATCAAGTAGGCCTTTGAAAGAAAGGTTAGAAAAGAGGAATTCGAGTTGAGAGATCTAGTGCTTAAGTGGGATTCCCCCAGGCAGGACATAGGAAACCACAGAAAGTTTGAAGCCCTCTAGGTTGGGCCCTTCAAAATCTCTAAGGTGTTTTTAAACAACACCTATAGGTTGCAGGATTTTGAGGGCGAAGAAGTTTTCAATGGCCCTGTGAATGGGCATTTCCTAAAAAAGTGTTTTGTTTGAGCCATACATGGTCCTTCTGTATTTGTAAATATTGTTTTCCTGTTCATTTTTCAGTTTAACAAGTGACTCCATATCCCAACAACAAGGCACTAAAGCTGCAAAGAGTTCTTGACTCCTTACAGGGAGCAAGCCATCCCCCATGGAGCCTAATGTTAGCACATAATGTTGTAAGGGGGTATTTTGGTGAAAAGAATGGAAAGAGCGAGTTGGAAAACCCACTTATCCTAAGTTTGGGGGTGCATGAGCACCTTGTGCTATGAAATGTGTAGATCTGGACGGCCAGGACGTGCGCGGTCAAATCTGCAGCCAAAGTTCAATTCCAAAGCCCCCTTGTCATTCTTCCTTTAATGAGGGGGGGTTCGATATGATAGTTTTCTAGTGTGAAGATATGGATGACCAGAATCAACGCGCTCAGATCTATGACGCAAGTTCAATTCTAGACCCCCCCCCACCGTTC
>ML789350.1:211533-232307 GCA_009831015.1 Picea engelmannii
TCAACAGATGATCCTATGAATTATAGGGCTATAACAAGATCTTGAACAAATAAGTAATGATTCAAGTGAGAATTCAAGATAAACCTCGAGGAGAGCTCATAGAATTTTCATCCAAACCTTGAACATACAATAAATTGCCATATTCAGTGTTGAAACACTCTATCATGTTTCATTATATATATCTATCATAGATTATTTAACTGTTAGAGATTAGGATGTAGGTCTATCATTAACTCCTACTAAAGGAACTATTATTACATAATCTATTTCCAATATATGCTCTATAACTCATTTTGGAAGGCGAGATGTGGGTGTTCAAGGAACAACCAGAGATTAGGAGTTAGGTCTATCATTAACACTTACTAGGGGAACTTGATGCAACAAATGGAAAATAAAATTTCCTCTCTATTTTTTCTATTGATATTTCCTTGATCATATAAGGAAATCTTAGAAGGTTATCTCTTTATAAATGATCAATACACCCTCCTTGAGCCAAATATATTTCCTTGATCATATAAGGAAAGAATCAAGGTCTAGTCGACTAATAAAGTCTTGGGAGAAGGGAATGATATGTTTTAGGTATAATTTCAAATCAATTACAAGAGTCTCTCTCAGATCTCTTTAGCACTCAATTCTTGCTCAATCAAGATAGAGACCAACATTCGAGCACTTTCTTGCTCACTCAAGAGAAATGAAATTGTTTGTTTATTCATTAGACCATGTCCTGAGTTGTGTTGACGGATAAAGATCTCAAGAAAGAAATAAAAATGTATTTTCAAATTATCTTATTCATAATGTTCTTTTTTCGGTCATATTTCTTTTGTTCCCAGTAACAAGTTGGATTTCAATAGAAAACCCTTTTGAGTAATATGCAAATTACATTCCATGCCTTCAATGAATGCATGGACTAAATTGCTTTGCAACTCTCACTTGTTCCATTTCCAATAGTTTGAGTATGGTAGATGCATGTATATAATGCTTTTATGATATAAATATATGTATGTATGTTTTTGTAAATAAAATCAAGAATGTGCATTAATTATAATCAAATTGGATGCATGTATTGTTGAGAATGGCGTAATCTTCACATGTGGCTATGGTGGGCTCATATCATATTATTAATGTATGTGACTAAGGTTGAATTATGTTCATTTATTGTAATACTAGTTTATGGTTAAGGTTGACTTAGCCAACTTGTATGTGGGCCCATAAACCCTCTTGAGTTGGGTATAAATTCATACTTGTTATTGTCCAAAAATTCCACATCTATTGATCCAAGACATTGGCCCATCCATTTGCATACTTTTCCAAACATACTGCTGAGGTTTCCTTCTAAAAAACAACTTTTTGGATAATGTACGTGGCTTTCTGCACTATTAGTCTGCATACACACACGTTATGCATGCTAGTCCATCCATGTACATAAGCTTTCTAAATGCTATGTAGCCCACGTTTACCTCCAAAAATTGCACGAATTTCGACAGAGTTTACGGGCTATGGACGGATTCCTAACCATTTTACCCCTTGTATCCCATCCCCAAACCGAATAAACATATTTTTCTCATATAAAAAGAGGTCTTGGGGAGTCATTTAGACATATATACAAGAGAATAAGAAAAATCTACCAAATTCCTTTCCCTCTCATTGCCCAAGTTTTGCATCTTGCTTTGAGTTTTATCCTCAACTTTCCCTTCCATCCATTCTCCCAATGAAATTGTTCCTTCTTCCCATGTTGGAAATTTGGTTGTGAGAATTCTATGTGGGATTGGTGCACTTGGAGCCACGACAGAGGATCCCAAACTTGGTTCATAGAGAGGTGTCTGGAAGCAAAGGTTGTAACCTTTCATCTTGTATACAAATAAAATAGATTATCTTTGTCCCAAAACTTTATGTGTACATGTTCTTATCTATTTGATCATTTACATATATATTAAGGCTTTTAAGTGATTACTAGAGATTGTATATGTTGTTGTGTTGTATTCTTAACCCCTTTGCAGGTTAGATTTGGGAGGATATCTATGATCTAGGAGGCAACAATAAGTGGAAGAGGTCTACATCAACCATAAGGATTCAAGGTGCTCTTCTTAACCTTCTCTTCCCTCTCTCTTATCACTTAGTCTAGATTGTTTTTGGGTAGTTTAGAGATAATTCAGTCTTTTAAGGGAGTTATCACTCTGCTTATTCCTTAGACCTGGTTTAGGGGGGATTTCCCCATAGAAAAATTGGCGACTCCGCTGGGGAGTCTCTCTAGGGTTTTAGTGGGATATCTTGGTTTTATTTTATTTTTAGTTTCTTTTTGATTTTTGTGAGTTTTCCGAGTCAGGTTGGGTCTTTGGTCACCTTTTGGGTGCCTACCAACTTACCTTTCTGATTTTTCTGTCCAAAAGTTTTCTGTTTTTGAAAATTTGCAGAGGTGTAGGCGCCATGTTCTCTATATATTACACATACATATATGTTTTGCATAATATACAACCCGCATACATACACATGCTCCTCGTGCACAACACATGTCTTTGTGTTATGGAAGATTTTTTCCAAAACATTTCTCTTTCCTGTTAGGAAGCTCTTTGTTTCTTAGGTTTTCTTGAATTCTTCAGGGTATCTGTTGAATGTGTGTTGTATAGGTTCAAGGCTCAGTTTATCTTTCAATTTGTAAAGAATATTTGTTTGTTTCTTTATCTCTTTTGTTTGTAGTCAAGGTTAAGGGTGAAATTATGAGCTTTAGATTCTCCCGTGGATTCTAGTGAATCCTTGTTTTCAAGCAATGGCTTAGGGTCTATGTCAGTCTTTGGTTTGTCTTTTCTTTCCCTTGATTATGATTTGAAAAATGAAAAGATATCATTTGCTTGTTATTTTCATTTCCAAGCATACAAAAATAAAAAAATGTTGTAGTTCATTAACTGCATTTTCATTTTGTTATGCATTTTTGTTTGGTACTTATAGCATAGGTTGTTTTTTACAAAATAAAAGAGTTCTAATTCCAAAGTTCCTTCTAGGCTTCTTCCTTGAAAGTTTTAGTAGTTTGCATTGCATTGTGAAATGAAAAATCATTCTAGGAAAAATTGCATTTTAGGATCTTGGTCTATATTTTGAAGAGTTTGCACCTTCAAAGTTCAAAATCCATTTTTTCAGTTGTAGAACGTAGTTTGCTTTCTGCATAATGTTCTAAAAATATTTTTAAATCTTCTCATTCATCTCTTGAGAACACCAAAATTTTTACTTCCGTACCTTCTGAGTAAATTAATCCATTTAAAATCAACGATTAATACAAAAATCAACTAGACTTTTCTATTTATAAGGTACGCCAAGTAGTCTAGTATTTATGGCCTTGAAATAGGTGTGGAGAGGAAACTCTTCAAGGCAGCTTAAATAAACTTAAGATTCTGTGATAGGGAGTGTAAAAGTCTAGTTTCTTAAGAGTTATCCGGGACCTCAATCTAATATAGAGGCTAAACATGAGTTCACGTGAGGAAAGGTAGAGGAGATAACCCCTCCAAAGCCAAACAAAACGTAGTGGGGATCGTATATTGAGGGTCATTATATGGATATTTGTTGATCGCATTTGACTATAGATCTTTGTGGACCTCAAATCTATTTGGGATCCTCAGTTGTATTCTAGACCATTTTCCTTCGATACCCTTGAAAGGATTCAGACTTTTCTATCCTGCTCATTATGATTAGCCTGACTGTCGATTGTACCCACCTGGTGACTGATTGGGAGATGAAAACCTAGTTTCCGTTTTGTAGGGACTTACACAGGTGACTGCGGGGGTATACCACAGTACCTAAGGTATATTTTGGATCACACTTTTCATAGTATACCCAAAGGGTGTTTTTGTGTTCGAGTTACACTTGCACCAATAATTTTCTCTAATGTTTATTGGTGTAACTATTATTTCTTCTAGTTAGTTGATTGCTTGATTTTCCTTTAGGGATATTTTAGTGTGTGCTCTATGTTTCGTGCTAGCTTAACCTTAGAGTGTTAGTTGATCATTTCACAAGGTGGAATATCAATAGATTCGCCATTCACGTAGGCTTCAGGGCCTGCCGCCAGCTACTTTGGAGCCACCTTCGCCACCACTGAGGTGAAGGCTAGATCAAGAGGGTTTGTTTGAAGCAACCAGGCCACTAGAAGTTGTGCCCAATATTTATCCTAGATAATATACACTCGCATCAGAGTATTCCACCATTTCTGACCTCGAAGCTGATGGATTCAGGCCTGCAAATCCTCCGATTATTGCTTTATCAATGCCACTCCTTATTCAGATACTCCCTCCCGAGGTGACTTCACCTGAACATCATTTTGTTATATGAGTGGTGATGGAAGCAACTAATGCTACCTATTTTGGGAGTCCTCATACTCCCATCTCAGCTGTCGCGGGAGGGGGTTTTGTGCCCCCTCCCCCACCTCCACCTATAAGGACTACGAATGAACAAACACCTACAACTTTTGGTAGTGGCATAGACTCAACAACTACTATGACCACTGTTCCTTCTACATATAACATTTCTAGCACTCCCTTTTCATATAGGATGTCAGGTTTCGACTATATCTCAATGTTAACTTACTCTACTCTACATACTATTGGTCTGGGGGCAGGGAGTTCTAGTGCTCCCTTGCAAGGATATTTCATGGGAACCACTTCCCCATTTAATGATATCCCTTATGGTGGGGGTCATATGCCTCCTCCATCCCCTTTTCTCGGAGGTGCTTTCCAATAGCCAATCAGGCTTAGTACCAGTTCTAGTTTGTTCAGTGGAGGGAGTCATGGGCCTCAATCCTATATGGCTTCGGTTGGGTCTAGGCATTTTTATTTGTTTGGTGCTTTCAGAAAAAATTATTTCTTGTCATCCACATTCTCTTCGTCCACATTCTATTCAGGGGGAAACCCCATCTTTAATCAACCCAACCCTATGCAAGGCTTCATTCCTTAACAGGGAGTGGTGACATGAGATTTCTCCTATCAAGGTCTTGGAAGTCCCTGGAAATAATATTTTCCTTCACAAGGGATGTTGATCAGGGGAAACCCCTCCCACACTTAGTGGAACCCCATGCATGGTTCAATACCTATGCTAGGAGGATTGGCTGGGGGCATATTGAACTAAGGTCCTTGGAATACCTTGCAGGGAGCAATCCCTACCCAATGTATGTCATCGAATTATGTGAATATGTCAATGATGCAGAATCAAGTGCAAAATCATTTTACTGGCGAAGGACACCATGGTTTCTACGAAACCCCTGGCCATCAAACAAACTTTTCCTAGAAACCTAGTGCCAGTCAAAACCCAGGATCCTATTTTCCTTTGAATCCACCAAAATATGGGTTACCTTTCCTGGAATCCCTTCATTTTCCATATTTTTCAAGGTTGTTGAATGATCCGATATGTCATGATCCATGTTGGCCTCCCATGCCAACTAAGTTTCCCTCAAACATACCTAAGTTTGAAGGAATCCCGACGAAGATCTAGGTGATAATGTTACAACATGTCATTTATGGTACTCCTCCAACTCGTTGAAGGATGACTCTGTTCAATTGTGTTTATTTCAACACAATCTTATAAGGAGTGCTGCAAAATGGTATATTGAGCTCAATAGCTTGAAGTATTCTTACTTTAACAACCTAACAATGATTTTCTTAAACCATTTCCATTTACCGGTGCGATACAATGTCGACACCAAGTTGCTGACAAACTTCGAGAAAATGAAAGTCATCCATATCTCCGATCACATCCCAGAATAGCATTACCAAAAGAGCTTGATCAAAGTGAGGGTCCCTCCTGCATTTTTTGTCGAGTGGTTCCTAAAGTCCTTGGTGCCTTGTGTCTCCAAAGACGACGCGACCTCCAAAGTTTTTTTCGAATAAGAGGATATTATGAGAGCCCAACAACTGGAATTGAGTTACTCTAAATCCGATATGCTATACAAGATTCTCCCATATGCACCAGGATCAAATTTTGACAAGACTAAACATAATTCTAGGCCTCATGTTGATGGTATAGTAGGCTCAACACAAAGTAATTCCACATATTAGTTGACTAACTAGTTGTAAAAATTATCGATTCAATAGACTGTGGCTATCCAAACTCCTAGTTTGGTTGCCCCCATAACCCAAACGTTGGACGTACACAATGTGTAGTCGATGAATCCCAAGGATAACCAACAAAATGAGGGAAAGAGGAAATCCAAAATAAATAAGGGTAAGGGGGATAAGAAGGTTGTGAATAATGACGGTGAGGGTAAAAACAAAAAAAAGAAGGCAAAGTTTCCATGTAAGCTTTACACAGATGATAACTTGACTCACCAATGCCCTTGGCCCGAGGAATCCCAAAATCTCTTGACATAGCAATAGCCTACTATGTTAACCAACCATTCCCCACAAGGGAAAAATATGGCTCAAGCTTCCTCATCCATGAATTCTCCTGGGGGAAATCAGGGATCCCCCAGGATTAATGCTAATAATAGAGATGCAAACGTATACATGATGAGATCATATGCTCATATGCAGACCATGGTTCATGATTACAGAATGCTAGAATCCGCTGACAAGGGTAAAGAAGATTCCAACCCACCACCTTCTCTTAATATTGAGAATATTGTGGAATAAACTATGACTCACATCCATAAGGGTGTGTTTAAGAAGGATTCTTAGAACTCGAATGAAAGGGATGGTTGAAACTACTCCGTCATGGAGGATCCGGAAAAAACTCATTGTGCGATGTCATCTTTAGAAGTTCTACTGAGTTTTCCCTCATAGAGGAAAGAATTGTTGTCTGCCTTGGGTGCTATTGAGACTGCTAACTCGAGAATGATTTTTTTTTACCCTATCGATTATAAAACTCATCCACCTCACCACGTCGCTTTTAAGATAATAGTGATTTATGCCACAAAATCGTTGACTCAAAATATTTTCTGCATGGTGGTAGAAGTGTTGGAGTTACTTCACACACACCTAGGATTTATTTTTCCTATGTTTATTAGTCATTATTCAGTCTCCTGTATTTTAGGGAGAATATTCCTCTAGGATAATATTCTCTTCAGTTCACACTTTAGTTTGATCAGTTGAGTGGAGTCTATATGCCACATTGGTAGTATCACCATGAAACATTGGGATCATCACCAGACGAGTGCATTACTGATGATTCCCTCATCTCCTCCTCACTTCACTATGTTTCAGTCAGTTAACTAAATACTGATAGACTAGTTAACTCAACTAGGTGGCAATTCACTCCCATAACTACCTAAGAGACTAGACTAGCTGGAAATTTACTCCCATAAATGTTGGTGTGTGTCCATATCACTCTATACCACCACTATGGCGCATTGGATTCTCGTCCAATGTGTATTGGTTGATTTATACAGAGTATATCATGTGTAAATTATCATTCATTCATTTGGTTAATGAGAATTCTTCCATTCTTTCTCTCCTGCTTCTCTTTTCTCATATTTTATCTAAAAGTGTGTATGTCATTTCTTAGCTAGATCTAATTTGTGCAGGTTCAACACATTTACATGCTATCAGAGCCGAAAAATTTCTAGGGAAAAGGCACACCAAATTGTTTTTGCAGGTACCGAAGATTGAAGTCAATGGAAAAATGGAATTTCCAAAAGAATTCATTCTTACACCTTACAAATTCTTTGCATGGAATGAGAAGATGATAATGCATCTTCAAAGCATAGGATTGTATAGGTTAACCATGAACACAGAGGCAAAACCAACATAATCCATATAAAAATCCAAGTATCTAAATCGAATGGATGAAGCGTTCAAAACAATTTGCAGTCTCATTTCTCCTGAACTCATCTTTCACATATCCTCTTGTAAAACCCCCAACAAATCTTGGACCACCATGGAAGGTATTTTTTGAAAATAGGACAAGGGGACACATGCTTGAGGTGGAATTGCTCACATTGGATCCAAAATGCTTCGACAATTTCCAATATTTCTTTACCAAATATAAGGATTTGCTGTTGCAACTCAAGGCTTATGGGGTTGATAAATATGAGGATAAACAGATGGTTCTCACCATTCTCCCCAAAATTGGTCCAGAATAATCAGTGTTTGTATCCACATTTAATTCAATTAGATTCGCCTTTGGATCCACCTGGAAGATGCCCTCTCTTGAGAAGTTTATCGAGTCTCTGACACAAGATCAGAACAAGCTCATCAACATGGGAAAAATCAAAGGCCCAAAGGCACATGAAATTACTATGCAATATGGAAAAGGTCATCAATATCAGAAATATAAAGACAAAGACAAAAGGAAAGCACATGCAAATCAAAATAAGGAAGGGTACTCAAAAACCTTCAACGATGCCTTCGAATCAAAAGGTGGAAAGGAAAGAAAAGGGGAGAAATGCACTTACTTCCATAAATGATTCCATCCATAATCTGCATGTATGCAGAAACAAATAGATATAACAACCCAAATACTTCAGAAAACAACCTTGGATATCACATCCCTGAGGGTGCCAAGAAGAAGAAGCCATAAGATTAGAATCACAAGAAAGGAAATTCTAGTCATTCTTTGATTGCCATCAAATCCTCTCCCGATGCTTGGATTGTAGATTAAGGAGCATCACACCACATGTCTTACACAAAAGAAGTCTATTCTTCATTGGTTGCATGCAAAGGTACTCCTATTCTAATGGGGTAAAACTCTCCAGTCGAGGTCACCGACAAAGGAATAATTGAACTCACAAACAAAAGCTTCAAGAATGTGCTTCACATTCCCAAACTTTCTGTCAATATTCTCTCTTTGTATCAGATGACTAACTATGACATCGGAAAGAGATTCATATTCACACCTGATGTAGTGGATATGTATGACATGCAAACCAATTCTAGGGTTACTACCGATGAGGTAAATCATCAATCTAGACTCTACACTTTTTCTAAATTTATTGAACTAGATTTTGCATTACTGCTTATCCATGCTGATGAAAGAAGTAGGATATGGCACAGAAGGTTTGGGAATTTAAATTTCAGATATATGCAACAACTTAGCAAGTAGGGAATGGTTGATGGTCTACCCGACACCCACTTCTCCAAAGGAATTTGTGAGGGATGTGTTCTTGGAAAACACCCTCAAGAGAAATTTGAAAAAGGAAAGACTTAGAAGGCTTCCTCTCCTTTATATTTGATCCATAGTGACCTCATGGGCCATTTTCCGCATGCATCAATCAGTAAAGCAAGGTACTTTCTCATTTTTTTTGATGATTTCTCACGCTTCACATGGATTTTCTTTCTCAGGAAAAAATAAGAGGTCTTTCAGCACCTCAAAAATTTCAAAGCCCTTGTTGAGACACAGTCAAGAAATAAAATCAAAGTCCTCCGAACAGATAATGGGGGACATTAAGTCAACCATGAGATAAAAAAACTTTTTCATGACGCATGGATTCAATTGTAGCACACGGTTCCCTATACTCTGTAGCAAAATGGATTTGTTGAGCGGATAAATATATCTCTAAAATAGATGGCATCTTTCATGCTATATGCAAAGTCACTTCCAAATAGATTATGGGCTGAAGAACTTAATTGTGACACTTACATCCAAAAAATATCTCCCCATAGATATGTGAAGGATAAGACCCCTTACGAGGCTTGGACCAGCCTCAAACTAGAAGTGACCCACTTTCGTATTTTTTGGTTCACGTGCATGAGCCAGGATTCCCTTTGAGAAGAGGAAGACACTTGATCCATAAAGCACATAGTGTATATTTGTTGGATAAATCGATGGTGTGAAGGGATACCTAATCATTGATCTTTCCTCAGACTCACTCATCATTGAGCATAGTTTCCAATTGAGGAAAGTGTCTTGCATGTACCTCAACAACCACATGCAAGCACCTTTGTTCTTCCACCTGTCAGAGATGATGAGCGTGCATATGTCGACTCTTATTAAGATGAGATTTCTGATTCAGAGGATTCAGATGATATAGATACTGATTCAATACATTCAAATGTATATTTAGTGCATGCATATGCATATGTAGAGCCAGAGTCGAGGCCCAAGTGGGCCCATACTACTCTTCAAGATGCAGGGGATCTTGTTGGGAATCCAACTGATACTATGATCCTGATTATTTTTGGCACGAAATGAGAGAGAAGATATAACACAAAAATATACAGATATATTGCAAGAGATCCAATAATATAATAGATATATATCAGATATATAACAAGAGACACAAATATACAATAATACACAATTTCTATTAATGAGGGAAATGTACAAAACTGTAGAAATATAGAGTGAACGATTCGCTAGAATGGTGACATTTTATCTCTAAGAAGAGATGTGATGGATACTCCCATTCACAAGAATATGGATTAAAATGAGGCTCTAAAGGCCTTTTTAACATAAATAAAATCCAAAACCCTAACCCCAGAAGATGAAAAACCAACAGTTTTATGGACCCTGCTTTGGGTAGTTTGGTGTATCAACTTCCCCGGGGCATAGCTTTGGCATACAATCTCCGTTTGGGGAACATGATAGCTCGTTGGAAAGGTATCATCGAGGAGATTAATTTTGGGGAATCAATTAAAGCCATGAAATATCATTTAGGTTCTCAATCCCGAAAAGCCTTCATTTAGGCCCTCAAAATGGCCCCAGAAGTTTAGGAACCGAAAAACTGCTAAAAATAGTAAGTTGCGAGAAAATTGTTTTGAGCCAGTTGGAATAGGTGGGTGGCCATAGAAATCCACCTAGATCATACTAGGAGAAATCGATATGATTTATAGGAGCCTCCTCTTGCACTCACTTCCACTAAACTGATGGAACCCATGCATCTTTTCTTGGTTCAGTCTTCAGATCCACAGTCTTATGGAGAGGCTATTGGAAACCCATTTTGGGAATTCTCCATGCAGGAGGAGTACAAATCCCTCCTCAAGAAATAGAATTGGGATCTGGTTCCCCTTCCTTCAGGAAGGAAACTTGTCATGTGCAGATGGGTCTAAAGGACCAAGAGCACAATGAATGCACATATTAGCATATACATAGCCAAGCTAGTTGCGAAAGGATTTCAACAGGTGCATGGAATTGACTATGATGAGACCTTCACTCCAGTAACGAAGATGGATTCCATACATTTGGCACTTTCCATTATTACAACCAAGGGATGGGAAGTCCATCAAATGGACGTGAAGAATGCATTTCTTCATGGTGATCTCTCTGAGGAAATCTGTATGGAGCAACCCCAAGGATTTATGCATGATTCATCTTTGGTATGCCGACTAAAGAAGTCTCTTTATGGCCTCAAGAAGGATCCAAGGGAATGGTATGACAATATGGACTGCTACCTGCTATGACATAACTTTGTATGTTGTAATTCAGACCCAAATGTTTACATGATCAGTACAATTGAGTCACTTCTACTCCTAGTTCTGTATGTTGATGCTTTGTTGATCACTTGTTGCTCAAATTCAGTGATTGCTACAGTCATGAGGATTCTTAATGAAAATTTCTTGATGACGGACATGGTTCCACTACATTTCTTCTTTGGACAAGATATCAGTTAGGATGCATCAAACATAAAACTGTCTCAGGCCAAGTATGCAGGAGATCTCCTTGAGATATTTCACGTGACAGACTGCAAGTCTTCCCCGACTCCTTTCCTATCATGTGTCAGACTTGAGGATGGCAAGTGTTATCACTAGAAGTCACCTTAAGATTGTGTTGAAGGTAAGCCTAGTACCCATCAGGTTATATGTCACAATGAATGATTTAAAGAGGTCAAATGGGCGTTGACTCAAGATAATATCGTTTTAACTCAGAAAACTGGACCATCATGCACAAGCAGTTGAGGTCTGGATCAACTTCAGTCAGTTAGTTGTAGTAAAGGTGAGTAGGAGGAAGAAATGGTGAGGAGAGTGTAGAAGTATGCTTTGGACATTAGGTCTTCCAGCAGCCTAAGGAGAAAAAACTCAGAAAACAAGATCCTCTTGGATTCGAAGTTTCAGGAATTGAAGAACGTTAAAACATGACTGCAATCAAACATACATCACAATAATGTTAAAACAATCCATGTGAATCCTTAAATCATGGATACTTCAACAACAAAGAAAAATAAGATGAAAAGGAAGCTAACTTTCATTAAACAAGAAGTCTCAAAGCAAATTACATAACTAGAGAACCAAAAGCTTCATCAAAAGTTTACAATACGAGAGCCTAGCTCAACCATCGACCAGAAAAAAATATCAAAAAATCATCTTTATACTCAGTAATGAACACAACCACCCCTGGAGTGATCGAGCTACTGCATTGAAGGATTTACGTTCTAATTATTTTCTACATACTGAGCATGCATATCTCTATCGGACGCAAGCTCTTACATCTGAACCTTCTCTGTCAGACTGTGCATGCAACTCTCTATCGAATGCTAGCTCAGACAATCTGATAGTCCCCTTCGAGCTTTCTTTTTATGGGAGGAGAAAATATGTCAACCACCTCACCAGATTTCATTAATTGTCATCATCGGGATCAGGGATGGTGGAGTCAATGCGACACCTGTCACTTTGCTGAGCTCTCGCAGGGAACAATGGCGGGTGGATGTGGACGCTGATGATGAGGAGTTGGCGAGATGGTTGGTGCAAAATGACGTGGAACAACAAGTGATCGATGACTAGGTGGAATGATGCAGTTGGTGGAGCGATGACTGGGAGCACATGGGCGCCAATATGTGAGAGTTGAGGTGTAAAGGTGCATGAGTGAGGATGTGGAGGCAGAGGGGTGTGATTGGTCAAGGGGGGACACGATAATATCAACAGATGTGACATGAAGTGTGAGTGGGAGACACATGTCAGGAGGCGAGAGGGAGAGATGTGACAACAGAAAGGGGACAGGTGATCAGGTGATGTGAGTGGAGGACAAGTGTCAGAGGGAGCGAGGGCGGTAAGTGGAGGTGATAAGGTGGTTAGGTCAGAGGGGGGGGGAGGTTGTAAGTGGTAAATAATGGGGGTGGGGGTCCGAGTTGATGAGGAGGTGACATGTTTGTGGGGGGCTGCGCTAGAAAACCACCTGCTTGGACCCCCCCCGCCCCCCCCCTCCGTTAAAGGTAGAAAGTCTGGGGGGGTTCGATATTAGATGCTAGTTGTATATTTGAGCATGCTATGCTCAGCTGCCTAGATCTTCACGTGCCTTAGCACAATGTGCCAAACCATCAAATCATCCCAAAAATTAAGATAAAAACATAAACTGGGTTGCGCAAGCTCCCCTTTCCTGCATTTTGTTTTTCACCAAGGGGTTATTTCCTTAGGGAAAAATACCCTCCTATCAAAAATATGTGTTAACATTAGGCTCCATGGGGGATAGAGGCCTCCCTGCGAGGCTGTAAGAACTTCAGTAGTTTCAGTGCCTTAGTGTTGGGTTGTGGAGTCAGCCATTATAAACAAAAGAAGAATGATATTTACAATGACATGAAAGAGCCACTCATGGCTCAAACAAAGAAAATTTTCAGAAAATGCCCATTTACAGGGCCACCAAAAACTTTAGTATCCTCCAAATTCTACAACCTGTAAGTATTATTTGAAAACACCTCAGAAACTTTGAAGGGCCTAATCCATAGGGCTTAAAATTTACCATGTTTTTCTCTGTCCTATTTGGGGGCATCCCATTTGAGTACTATATCTCCCAGCTAGAAATCCTCTTTTCTTATCTTCCTGTCAAAAGCCTGCTTGATCTTCTGTTGATGTTCATGTGCTTTGTCCAACAACTTCTCTCTAATTTGCTGCACTTCTACCAGCTTTTGTATTCTTTTGATCATGTCATTAGGTTCTCCTTGGTAGTCTTGGAAGAATTTTTCTATAGGCAAGGCAAGATGAGAAGGAAAAATGGCCTCAACTCCATACACAAGCTGAAAAGGAGAGACACCAAGAGACCTCTTTGTTGTCACTCTTTCAGCCCACAAATAAAAATTGAGCTTTGAATCCCATGTTTTCTTATTGTCCTCTAACAATCTTTTGATGATTTTTATAAGGCTTTTGTTAGAAGACTCTTCCAGTCCATTCCCTTGGGGGTAGTAAGGAGTAGAGTGAATCAATGCAATTCTAAACTGTTCACAAAACTGGATCAATGGTCAAGACTTGAAATATGCATCATTATTAGTGACAATTATGCTCGGACAACCAAATCTTGCCATAATATTTTCAAGATAACCAATGATTAACTTGTGAGAATCACTCCTTGTGGGGATGGATTCTATCCACTTGGTAAAGTAATTAGTGGCATTCAAGATCCACCTGTGATCACCACTTGAAGTAGGATGAATTTCCCTAATAAAATCTAGGCCCTGCTGCTGAAAGGGTCCTAAAGCTACCATAGGCTTCAATGGAAAAGACTTGAGCTATTGCTTTCTAGAGAATTTCTGACACTTAACACAAGACTTGATCTTTATATAGACATTGGTGAATAGACTAGGCTAGGAATACCTATCCCTAAGAATCTTATAGGTTGTAGTTCTCTATAAGTGATTTTCCCCACATAAATTGTCATGAAAATCAAACACAATCTTTTGGGCCTCCTGTGGGTCTAAACATATCAAAATCACTCCCAGAGGGTCTTTCCAATACAAGATTTGATCAATACGATAGTATCTAATTGATTTAATCTTTAAATCTCTTACCCTACTTTTCTCCATATCATCAGGAGGCCACAACCTTTGCAGAAAAAATATAATGTCCTTGTACCAAGCACATTCTGCCAATGGAGGGCTGACTTGAGAACCATTATCAGACAACTCAACTTGCTGATTTTCTGAGCAAATGTTGATGAAATTAACCCCCAAAGCCTTGCAATTAGATTCAACTAGCAACCTAGCTAAGCCTTGGCCTTTAACCAACTTGGTGGGCTTTATTTTAAGATCAAATTCAAGGATTTTGGCAATCCACTTGCTCCTCCTTCCGTCTATGTCAGGATGAATGAGAATCTCCTTCACAGAAGCTGAAGGGACATATGCAATGACCTTTGAATGCATGACATATACACTGAAAGATTTGAGGGCTTTAACCAAAGAATAGGCCTATTTTTCCATGATATCATATTTTACCTCAACATCCCTTAGTGCTCTGCTGAAAAAGGCAAAGGGTTGTTCTAACCCTTCAACATTTTTCTGCAATAAAATAGTTGCTGCTGTATCAAAAGAAGCAAAGGAAAAAATAAGAAAATACTTGGAGTAGTCAGGACTGATGAGAACAGGTGCATCAGTCAATGCCTTCTTGATTTGGTCAAAAGAAATACGAGATTCAATAGTCCATTTGATTTGATTTCCTTTCCTCAACATGGCTGTAATAGGTTTTACTGGTTCAGAAAAATTAGAAACAAACCTTCTCAGAAAATTAATTTTCCCTAAGAAACACTAAAATTCTTTCTTGGATCTCGGAAGTGACAAGGCCTGGATAACTTCTACCCTTCTTGAATCGATTCTGACGCCCTCAGTTGATACTATGTGCCCCAACAATTTTCCATCTTGCATGGAAAATAGATACTTTTTTGGATTTAGAGAGAGACCATACCTTCTGCATTTCAAGAAGACCCTTCTCAGATGATAACAACGCTCTTTATCAAACTTGGAGAAAACTATGATGTCATCTAGATAGATGACTACAAATTTATCTTTTTCTCCAATGAAGGCGATGTCCATAACACGCTGGAAGGTTTCTCCTGCATTCATCAATCCAAAGGGAATATTAGCATATATGAATGTACCCCAAGGAGTAGTGAAGGTTGTCTTCTCTCTATATTTAGGAAAGACTGAGATATGATTGTATCCAAAAAATCCATCAATCATGGACATCCTAGATGCACTTGTCACCCTCTGCAACATGTGCTCCATCTTTGGCAAGGGGTAGTTATCCTTCTTAGAGATTTTGTTGAGGTTCTGAAAATTGACTCAAAGTATGATTTCTCCATTCTTCTTCCTCACTAGGAATAGGTTGGCTACCCATTCATAATATCTCAAGGGGATAATGATCTGGGCGTCCAACAACTTTTTTACCTCTTTCTCCATAATAAGCAGCAACACCGGATTTATTTGTCTCAATTTTTTCCTAAATGGTTTGGATTCTTCCTTCAATGGGATATTATCTCAATGAAACTTGTTTTGTATGTTCTGAGGTCTTCATATGTTTAGGCAAACACATCAACACATTCTTTTAACAATTCGACATATTCAACCCTTTGTTCCTTTGTCAGGTTACTTGAAAACTTGACAAATTTTGGATCTTCCTCTGTGCCAATATTGCACTCAACTACATCAGCATCATCAGTTGAAACTTTACCCTTTACTGCCACATAATTTCTGTCAAATAGTCTTTCTAAAGGAACTAGTCCTTTGGGAATATGATTTCTATGAAACTGAACAATATGATGGGTTAGCAATTTTTTTCAGAAAAACATCAGTTTGAGGATTACTTTCAGAATCATGATCTTGATCAATATGTAATGCATAAAACTCATCAACAGTCTCCAAGAATATTTTGATCTCAAGATCATCCTTAAACACCTTCCAATGCTTGACATTGTCAAGTATAGAGGGTCTACATTTCACTTCTACATCATACCTGAGCTTAGGTGGCAAAGGGAATCTGAAATTACTTGCTAAAATGACCAAAGAATCAACCATGGAATTCTCCTTTCTTGGAATAAATGATATGTTGATGGCTAAGAAAAAAATGTCAATTAGGTCCCATACTTCATTTCTATAAGCTCTTAGCCTGGGGTTCTTAGCTTGACAAATATTTATGATTTGATGGAAAATTAATTCAGCATCCCCAAACACTGATATATTTTCAATTCCCATGTCTTATACAGCCCTCAAACCCAACACAAGAGCTTCATACTCTGCCATATTATTGGTAGTTTCAAATTCTAGCTTGTAGGAAAAATATGTAGTCTCTTGGGTAGGTGAAACAAAAACCACCCCAGCACCAAAACCTTCCTTAGAATAGGCTCCATCAAAGAACATCTTCCAACAGAGTTGATTGGAGGAGAATTTTCACAAAAAGCAATGGATGTTTTTCTGATCTCAAGAGGAGGTTTAGGGACATCAGTGAGCTGCAATAAACTGGATCCAAAATCAGTGTCAAGTGCAAATATAGGGTGATTTGTGGGGTTTTATTCATCAATAATAATGTAGGACAACTGAGCTTCCCTATACAATATTCTATGTTACCCCCCAAACAAAAGAATGGTAGCATATGTGAGGTCCATCTGCAATGCCCCCAAGTATTTTTATCTAAGATCTTGACAAGAGAATACCAAACTTTAGGGGAACATCAACCACCATGATATCCATGACCACACTTTTCATGGGCAATCGAAACAATGTCACAAAAAAATATTTAATGACCCCAAGACACTTCACTTTACTAGAGTCAAAAGAATATAAGTCATGGTAAGCTTTTGTGATTTCTAATCCAAGTTCATCCATGACAGTTTTGGGCATGCGATTATGAGATTCCCCTGAGTCCATCAAACAGTTATGAAACACCTTATCATGTATGTTTAGTGATGTATATAAGGGAGGGGATGAATCATCTCTATATTCTATCAAAGGACCTAAGATGACTGCTGACTTTTCGTCTTGGAGATTCACTGAATCAATGGCATGAGATGAAGGCTCAGGCTGCAATAGTTTAGAAAGGCACCTTTTGAAGTCATCATGCTTGACCAGCTCTGAAAGGGGTGGATGGATTCTAATTGTTTGAATTTCATGCTCAAAGATGAAATAAGAGGGGGGCTTCGTAATTTCTCTCACTTTTGGGACATGACCTTTGGCTATTGATGAGGGGTTCTATGTCTTCTTTTCCTTGCTGTTGTCTGTCACATATTTAGTAGGATTTTCTGCTCTGGTAGGCTGCTCAGGGACATCAGGATTTATTTCTTTATTTTTAGACCTGAGGTTATATCTATTTGGGCTACTACTGGTCTTTTCCCCCTTACTCAACTCATTTAGTTGGATGTCCAGGAGAGACTTCTCATATGCAGATTGGGTTAAATGAGGAAATGAGGAGGTGTTTCCAAGAAAATGGATTTTAGGATTAACCTCTTCTTCCTCTCCTTATTCATAAACAACAAGGTTATTTTGGAGAGGGGCTTGAATCCTATGATCATCCCTATCCATGCCTCTTTGATCTGTTTGGATGATTTGGGGGGTGTTATTTGGCCTTATGAAGTTACCCCTATTTTCAGCATTAGGGGGATCCCTGAAGCTCTGCTTTCCTTCCAATTCCAACCTTTCCATCCTAGTAGAAAGTGAATTTAGTAACTTGGTTACTTCATCCATTTGAGGGGGGGAAACAAGGGAATCAGAGGTCAAATCCTCGGACCTACCCTTTCCTCTGTCTCTATCAGCCTTGCTCCTAAGTTTCCCAACTGCCAGTATATTGGAATCCACTTCCAGGGATTCATCTTGCATATGAGCCAAGGAAGTGGCTCTTCTTTATCTTAACAAAAGGCAAAAATTAGGGTCAAAATCACTGGAATAAGTAATTCTGGCAGAGGTTTCTGTAGGTTTAATCTCAACATATATATTTTTATACATTTTATTAAACCTCTTTGAAAAGTCAGAAACATACTCCCCTTCTTCTTTCTTAAGTGATCCAAACTTTGTAATATAGTAAAGGAAATGTTTTTTACCCCCCCAATGTATTAAGAATGAATCATCTAGGGCTTCAATCCCATTAATAGATCTAGGATCCAAGGCATGAAACCATTTACTAGCCTCTCCATCGAGGCTATAAACAAAATTCCTCATCCACACATCTTCATCTACAATTACATAATTGTCTGCATAACTATAAAAGGCTGCAATGTTTTATTTTGCAGTTATGTCTCCCTTGCTTGTGAAATTGGGTAGCTGCTTAAGGTAGCCAACATCCATGAGAGCATTCATAGGCTGAGGAAAAACAAGAGGGGCATATCTAGCATCCACTATGGAATCCATTCTATTCCTAGGGGGATTGGCAACTGCCATTGGAATGTGAGATAGAGGAGAACTAGGAGGGGATGGGGTTCTGGCAGGAGAGACTAGGAGTGTGTTTTTGGGAGAATAGGGAAACAATCGAGTGTTTGGGGAAATAGGGGTGTCAAAGCCTTCCAAACCAAGACTAGGAGAGGGGAAATCAACAACAAAACTCCTAAAATTTAAACTTCTAGAAGCTCCAACAGACGGTGTAATAGGAAAATGTGAAAAAGATACTGGATTTATAAAAGAAGGATTATGAAGATTACCAAAATCACCAGGTATAGCAGCCGAAGTTCCTTCTCACAAGGTCTTTCCCTTTTTGATGATTTTCTCTGGGTCATCTTTAGGTGTTTCTAGAGGCAGTTGTGGAGTAGAACTCATGTGTCTTCCTCTGGAATCCACAGATGAAAAAGTGGAGTCGCATCAATGGATTCACCAGGTGCAGGTTGCAATCTTCAATGGTTCTCATATCTGATATACCTTCAGAATCAGAAAATATTTGTTGTTCTATCCCTGGGAAAATTATTCAATTAGTTCCCCGACAACGATGCCACAAGTGTTAGCACTAGAATTCACCTTTAGATTGCATTGAAGGTAAGACTAGTACCCATCAGGTTATATGTCACAGTGAATGATTTAAAGAGGTCAAATGGGTGTAGACTCAAGATAATATCGTTTTAATTTAGAAAACTAGACCAACATGCACAAGCAGTTGAGGTCTGGATGAAATTCAATTAGTTAGTTGTAGTAAAGGTGAGTAGAAGGAAGAACTGGTGAGGAGAGTGTAGAAGTCTTCTTTGGACATCAGGTCTTCCAACAACCTAAGGAGAAAAAACTCAGAAAACAATATCCTCTTGGATTCAAAGTTTCAGGAACTGAAGAACGTCAAAACATGATTGGAATCAAACATACATCACAATATTGTTAAAAAAATCCATGTGAATCCTTCAATCATGGATACTTCAATGTCAGAGGAAAATAATATGAAAAGGAAGTTGAATTTCATTAAATAAGAAGTCTCAAATAAAATTACATAACTAGAGAACCAAAAGCCTCATCAAAAGTTTACAATATGAGAGCCTAGCTCAACCATCGGCCATAAAAAAAATCAAAAATTCATCTTTATACTCAGGAACAAACACAACCACCCTTAGAGTGATCGAGCTACTACATTGAAGGCTTTACGTTCTAAGTATTTTTTGCAGACTGAGCATTAAGATCTCTGTCAGACATGAGCTCTTATGTCTGAACCTTCTCTGTCAGACTGCGCATGCTGCTCTCTGTTAGATGCTAGCTCAGACTGTCTGACAGTCCCCTTCGATATTTCCATTTATGGGAGGAGATGATATCTCAACCACCTCACCAAATTTCATTAACTATCTTCATTGGGATCAGGACAGTTGGAGTCAATGCGACACCTGTCACTTTGTTGAGCTCTTGTAGGGAACAATGGCGGGTAGACATGGACGTTGATGAGGAGGAGCTGGTGATATGGTTGGCGCAAACTGGCGCAGAACAACAAGTGATCGAAAACCAGGTGGAATGATGTAGTTGACAGAGTGATGACTGGGAACGTATGGGCGCTAGTACGTGAGAGATGAGGTGTAAAGGTGCAGGGTGAGGATAAAGGTGCAGGGGTGAGGATGTGGAGGTAGAGGGGTGTGTTTGGTAAAGTGGGGACACGATAATATCAACGGATGTGACATGAAGTGTGAGTGGGAGACACATGTCGGGAGGTGAGAGGGAGTGAAGTGATAGCGGAAAGGGGACAGGTGAGCAGGTGATGTGAGTGGAGGATAGGTGTCAGAGGGAG
>ML789350.1:232724-243938 GCA_009831015.1 Picea engelmannii
TTTTTTCACCAAGGGGTTATTTCGTTAGGGAAAAACACCCTCTTATAAAAAATATGTGTTAACAGTGGGGACACTGCATTTGTTGAAAAAATACTATACAAATAACTAGTGGGGAACTTGTTGTATCTCACACACTCCATACCAGACCTCTCCTATGCAGTTGGAGTAGCCTCCAGGTTCATGCAGGAGCTACATGAGCTACATTGGAAGGATGCAAAGCATATCCTTCATTACATATAGGGCACCATCACCTTTGGGATTCAATATTCAACAGAATCTACATTGGACCTTATCAAGTTTACTGATTCTAACTGGGTTGGAAATATCATTGATCACAAGTCCACATCTAGTTACTCACTCGGTCTTGCTTCCAGGCCTATCTTTTGGTATAGCAAGAAGCAGGCTACTATTTCTCTATCTTTAGCCAAGACATAGTACAAAGGGGTAGTTAACATAACCATTTAGGCTATGTGGCTACAACATTTTCTCACTGAGTTGGGAATTCAGTTTCATTAGTTGAATGTCATCTGGTGTGACAACCAGAGCACTCTGAAGTTTTGCAGAGATCCAGTTCAGAGGTAGCGGACAAAGCACAATGAGATACACATGCAATACATCTAGGACTTAGTACACGAGGGGATCATCGACCTATAGTTCTATCCTTCAACAGAACAGACTGCAGACATCTTCACTGAGTAGAAGTTTCACTCTCTGCATAGTCGTCTTGGACTAAAGGACACAATTGCCTAACAACCGACAGTTCTTATTTTTACATACATTGTACTTTGAGGTGGGGGGGGGGTGTTTCCCATGACGTTTTCCCTCTTTCCTTATTTATTTCAGTGTATTTGTTGTATTTGGGTAACTAACATGGCCTCATTTCCGGGACCGATTCTTTATTTTCACCATAGTGATGTTCATGGGGGTGTTCGAGTTACTTCACACACACCTAGGATTTCTTTTTCCTAAGGTTTTTCCTATGTTTATTAGTCATTATTCAGTCTCCTATATTTTAGGGAGAATATTCCTCTAGGAGAATATTCTCTTCAGTTTGCACTTTAGTTTGATCAGTTGAGTGGATTCTAGATGCCACATTGGTATTATCACCATGCAACATTGGGATCATCACCAGATAATGCACATTAACCTTGGGATCATCACCATACTAGCGCATTACTCATGATCTCCTCCTCACTTCACTTTGTTTTAGTCAGTTAGATGAAGACTGATAGACTAGTTAACTCAGCTAGGTGGAAGTTCACTCATGTAATTGCCCGAGAGACTAGAATTAGTGCCTCTTGCGTCAAGGTAGAAGTAGTCGATGTGCCTCTTGACTATAGTATTTTTTTAGGGAGGAGTTGGACCTACGTTATGACATCAGTTGTATCTGCCATTTTTTAGTTCTTATGTTTTCCTCATGAAGGCCATATTATAACCGTTGATCAATTATCATTTTCTCGTCCTAACCCTTCATCGAGGGCATCCATGATCTCGATGATTAACAACCCACAACCAGGTATCATCAACTTAGGTGTTGGATTGTTTCCATCTCTAATGGGAACTTTTGATTATCCGCCACCTTCAAACGATGTCAAGTTTATTTCGGTGATCCCCGATCAATGTAAGGCCATGATATTTCAAATAGATTCTTTCCGAACAAGTTATTTTAATGAACCATGGACTTTACCATCCCCATCGGCTTCGATGGAAGGGGTAGGGCATCCTGGAATGGTTATGCCCCTATCTGCTGCTGAGGTTGCATACAATATTTTTCAGCAAACCTCAACCAACCCTGATCCAGCTCCCCCACAATAGTTAGATAATGTTCTTGAGCCTATTTAGGCTCAAGACTCTCTTACTACTCACGATCCTTTAGACTTGGTCTTGCCCTCCGACAAGGAGATTTTGGAGGAAATGATTGGGTTGGATAGACCTTGGGATGATCTTCACCATAGATCTTATTTTTTACCTGAGATGAGGAGAGTAGAATCAGGAGAGTTCACCACAACCATGAATGGATATGCCACTTGCTCTGTTAACCCTCTGGCCATGCATTGAATCTATGCCTAGGGAAACATGGCAAGTATAGCTGAAACAATTGCAATTGACCTCTCTAGAACCCCAAGTGTCATTGAAAATGTATTCATTGGAGTGGATTGTTCCTTCGAGGAGATTGAAGTATACATTGAATTATTTAAAGAGTTTAACGACATTTTTTCCTGGTCTTATGAGGAGATGCCATGAATTGACTCTTGTATAGTCGAACATGATATTAGGAGTTACACCGATGCTAAGCTTGTCCAGAATAATCTTCTCCTAATCAATCCCCACAAGGAAACAACTATCAAGGTTGAGGTAGAGAAACTCATTAAGGTTGGTTTCATCTATCCAGTGCAATTAATAGAATGGGTGTCAAAACCTGTTCCTGTCGACAAAAACCAAGGTACGATTTGTGTGTGTATGGACTTTCGTGATCTGAATAAATCTTGCCTGAAAGATAATTTTCCAACTCCATTCATTGATCATATTATTGATGAATGTGTAGACTGCGAAGTCTTTTATTTTATGGATGGTTTTTTCGGGTACAACCAGATTCGGGTCAAACTCGAGGATCAACATAAAATGAAATTTATATGTCCTTGGGGTACTTTTGCATATAGGAAAATTCCTTTTGGCATTAAGAATGATGTAGCCACTTTTCAGTGGGCCATGTCATTCTCCTTCTACGACCTTAAGCATATAGTCGAGCAGTATCCTGATGATCTAGCATCATGTTCTCGTAAGAGATATGATCATCCCTCCCACTTATGACTTATGTTTGAGAGGTGTCACTACTACCAGATTCGCCTAAATATGAACAAGTGTAGATTTTTCATAACATCAGGACATTTGGTAGGTTATATTGTGTCAACTAAAGGGATCATGGTCAATCCTCTGAAGGTTGAGGCAATAGTTCAATTTCCTCCCCTGCGTAAAATCCCCCAGCTTCAAAGTCTACAGGGGAAAGCTAACTTTATTTGGAGATTTTTTGCCAGCTATGTCGAGATTACTAAAGGGTTTGTGTGTCTCTTGAAAAAAGGGGTCCAATTCTGTTGGGATGAAATGACTCAATGTTCTTTTGAGGCATTGAAATGTGCTTTGACGTCTTCCCCTCTACTCATTCCTCTAGATTATGGAAAGGATTTCTTATTGTACTTGGTTACAACAGAGTCTATTATTGGTATGGTCTTGGTCCAAGAGGATGACGCACTCAAGGAGGATGTTATCTACTATCTTATCTGAGGCTTGGTAGGACCAGAACTCAAATACACCCATGTTGAGAAGCTTTCTTTGGTAGCTTTCCATGCTTCCCAAAGGTTTTGTCATTACATTCTACTTCGAAATACCACTGTCATAGTTTTCGTGAATCCTTTTCAATCTGTGTTGACACGATGGGTCATCGACGGGAAAATTATTCGATGGATAGTCATTCTTCAATAATTTGACTTGGAATTTATTTTGATGAAGTCTAAAAAGTCCTTGGTCTTTTTTGAGCTAATTTCAGAACTTCCGATTGGAAGTGGTAATGATTTTCTCGAAGAGTCACTAATCAATATGGATCTTTTCCTTATTGCATATTCAGACCCTTGGTATGGAGATATACTTTTTTATCTTCAAACTTTGAATTTCTCTTCCTCTACTTGTCATGATGAGCATCGATGGATACACCATCAATCATGAAACTATCTTATCATTGATGATACTTTATATTTTTGAGGTGTCGATTACTTTCTCCATCATTGTCTGACTCATGAAGAGGCAAAGCTTGTGTTGAATGAATGTCACACTGGAGCATGTGGTGGTCACTTTTTTGGGTGCTTATGGCCCTCATTGATCAAATATTGTGTAGAGGTAGTCAATAAGAGTCACCCATTCCATATCTTCTCTTGGAAGATGTGGGCACACCCTGCTCCCATGTTTCCGGTTATTTCTATTGGTCCCTTTTGTTATCACTCCAAGAGTCACTCCTAGACTGTAAATGAGAGTAAGATTGGTAACATAGAAATGTAAATGGATTAAAATAGTTAGAATAGGTGGATCAACAAGAAAAGAGTAAAAGGGAGGACATCAAACAACTGCAAATACATTCCATTGGGCATGGGGTCATAAAATTCTGCAGATTACAAGCAATCAGAATGCCCACTAGAAGAAAACCTTATGTGAATATGGACAGAAGAATAAAAGGTAAATAAAGAGAAGAATATCCACATAACAAATATCATTTATGTAATATATATTAAAGAGCACTTGAACAATACTTTATGATTAACAAGAAATTACCACAAATCCTTTGCAGCTCATGAATTCATTAACCAAAGTCAACTTTTGATCTTCAAAATATGTAAATATTACTCAAGAAAGATGATAAGAAATAATGGAAACAAGATAAAAACATTATGGTATCACAACTTTCATGAATCTCTAATGGCATAAAATGCCTACAATACATTCCCTCAAGCTTACAAATGAGCAACTCAACTGCTCTTCTAGATCTCTTCTCTCTTGGATCATGAATCCAACCTCTCTCCAAGAACTCTCTCCTTCATTAAATAGAAAATAGCATCCAATTATCCTTATGAGGTCAAATCCCATATATTTCATTGTATTCTAAGCCTTGGAGATAGCTGGCAACAATGAAACAGACAAAAATCCAACAAATTTCTAATTTTCAAGAAATTTTTGTAAGTCTTTAATGAATTGTTTCCAACTCACTTCATGAGGTCTTAATGGAGATAAGAATTAGGTGCATGTGTCCCTTGACATCTAAATAATCCATGAGAAGTCATTCAAAACCTCTTTTACAGCTGACAACCTCCCAACAAGGCAAATATCCATTCAACTATGCAAAACAAAGAATTGGCAGCACATTCTATAACACACTGGTGTTTTAATTGTTTCTCTCATTTTACAAACTGGGTCAGGCTGAAATTTGGTTAAATAACAGGGATATCATCTTCCTCCAGAAACATTTTCATAGAAACCCACTTTGTAGTTTTGGTTTTATGATCAAATTTGTAACGGTAACCACTACAAGAAATTCCATAGCACCACTGTAAAACAGTTCTGCACATTTTGTAGCACCACTCCTGAAATAGATCTACAGATTATGTAGCACCAATGAATATGCAATTTCTAAAATGCTCATATGATAACTATGCCAATAGCGTAAGCTGGCACCAATATTGGCCACTTGGCATTATGAATGGCCAATGAACCTTTGGCATTATGAAATCTAAAAGTGCTACCAAATCCAAAAGTGCTACCAAATCACCAATTTCAGGAACACTAGAAATCACAAGAGCAAGAGCGTTGTGAAAAATACTAATTCACTGGCACTTTGAAATGACCAAAATTGCTACTGCAAATTCCTGTGCTAACATTTGGCTCCATGGGGGATGGAAGGCTGCCTACGAGCTACCAAGAACTTGTAGAACAGTGGCCTTACATATCACCTAAAATCTTTGACTGGACATAAGCGTGTTTTTCCATTCGGAAAGGAGTCTTATACTGCTGCAAACCAACAAACTGAAAATAATATAACAACTCGTATGGAGAGCTTATTCTCCTGCCTACTCCTACTTCTAATCAGTAGAACAAAACTGATCAAGTAAAATTGAATCTCCAATGCATCCAAGTAAGTAATTGACTAACAAATTGAACTCTCCTTCCAACTTTATGCAAATTCACAAACACATAGATTGTAGCATGTAAATCATGATTTTTGAAATCATACTTACAATCCAAAAATATAGCCTTAAAGATGGAAACAACTGAAACTTCATTATTGAAAAACATCTCCATATAAGTGGCAACTGGATCTTTAAATTCGTACAAAACTTGTTTCTAATAAACAACTGATAGAGAAACATGCATGATCAATTGCTCATCTAATCCTTTATGTTCTCCTTTTACATATCCCCGTGACTTTGATCCATCACTATGATGTGTTGGCTCATTATCGCTGACAATTTCTGAGAGAAAAGAAGAGATATGTTCTTGATCTTCTACATCATTGTATTCATAATGATCAAATGAACGATGAGTCTTAAAAGATATATCATGAAAAAACTATTGTATACTCTTTCCAACAATGATATCTTTTAAAAATGTATCAGAGATAAGAGGATTTTCATAAGTATTTGAAAATTATTTGAAACAACGGACTCATAAATATAATCGACCATAGCATGGATGCATTGTTGATAATATCTTTGTTGAAAAGTAGAACTAGATGTGATTCCATTAGTCAACAATCCTTTATAATTTTTAATATCTTCCTCCTCATCACTATATTTGTCAAATATTGGAACATTAGGATAAAATCCTAATGGTAAAGATGAAGATTCCTGCATATAATCATCAACAATATGATCTTGGAACAGATTTGAAACAACATCACGTTATTCCTCATCATAATCAACCTTCTCATATAAATTTGAAGCAACAAGTACATAAGGAGAAAGATAGTCCTCTTGTTGTTCCTGCTTGAAAATGGATGATCTCTGCAAATTCGGTTTCCCATGGTTGTTTCCATATCCCTGTGTCTGCAAATTTGAAAGATGAGGGCTGATTTTACTGATTTCAATTGGAATTTGACCGAAATACAACTGATCATTGTGTTTTGTATCTAAAGAAACCAAATCTTTAGATTTATAACAATCGGGAAAAATGGTAGTAGGAGAACCTTCGACTTCTTTATTATCCATTTCTAGTTCATGTTTATGGGAAACCACATCATCTTGAAGATCATTAGAGAGTTGATGAATATTGTGAGGGAGGAATTATTTTCTATCTATAATTTCAATCTCATCATGCAATTCATATTCCCCACAACAATTGTCAAATAATAACTCATATGAAAAGTACCTTTTGTAGTGCTCATTGAATACCCCGTGGAAATACTTCAAGGATGAAATGATGGAAGGGGGTAATGTGAAATACCATTTATGCACATTCCCATCCAATGAATGCATGAACATATTCATACGAACATCCTCATGTTGTATATCTAGTAGATCCATGTACTCATGAAACTTGATAAGGTGTTTTGCAGGATTTTCTTCTTTCCTCTCTCTAAAGACAGGCAAAAAATATCCCCATTCTATCAAATAAGGTACTGAATGTGGGAAACCAGGAATAACTGAAAAATTTAAAGGTGAAAATATTCAAGCCAAGATATCTTCCATGGCTATGGTATCCCATATCAGTGAAATCACCAACAGGTTCTTCCTTCATGGAGTGGAGTCGCTATCTGAATGATGCAGTCTCTGATATGTGACCATCCCTTGTTCACCATCAAATGATGGATCTGATCAATGTCGTTCTCCTAGGGAAGATTTCTTCACTTCCATCCCCGACAACGAAGCAAAAAATGTTATCACTCTAGGAGTCCGTCTCAGAATGAAAATGAGAGTAATATTGGTAACATAGAAATGTAAATGGATTAAAATAGTTAGAATAGGTGGATCAACAAAAAAATATTAAAAGGGAGGACATCAAACTACTGCAAATACATTCCATTGGGCATGGAGTCATAACATTATGTAAATCATAGGCAATCAGGATGCCTACCATACAAAGAGATTATGAAAATATGGATAGAATAATAGAAGGTAAACAAAGAGAAGAATATCCACATAACATAGATCCTTTCTGTAATATAGATTAAAGAGTGCTTGAACAATAATCTATGATTAACAAGAAATTACCACAAATCCTTTGCAACTCAAGAATTCATTAACCAAAGACAACTTTTGATCTTCAAAATATCTAAATATTACTCAAGAAAGATGATAAGAAAGAATGGAAACAAGATAAAAATAGTCTGGTATCACAACTTTCATGAATCTCTAATGGCAGAAAATGCCTACAATACGTGCCCTCAGGCTTACAAATGAGCAACTCAACTAATCCTCTAGATCTCTCCTCTCTCGGATCATGAATCCAACCCCTCTCCAAGAGCTCTCTCCTTCATTAAATAGAAAATAACATCCACTTATCCTTAGGAGGTCGAATCACATCTCTAGCATTGGATTCTAAGCCTTGGAGATAGGTGGCAACAATCAAAGAGACAAAAATCCAACAAACTACTAATTTTTAGGAAATTTTTGGAAGTCTTTAATGAATTGTTTCCAACTCACTGCATGAGTTCTTAATGGAGCTAATAATTAGGTGTAGGTGTCCCTTGAAATCTAAATTATCCATGAGAACTCATTCGAACCCTCCTTGACAGTTGGAAACCTCCCAACAAGGCGAATATCCAATCAATTATGAAAAATAGATAATTGACAACACATTCCATAGCGCACTGGTGTTTTAATTGTTTCTCTCAATTCAAACTAGGTCAGGATGAAATTTGGTCAGCAAGTCAATAGGGATATCATCTTGATCCACAAAAACTTTAAGAGAAACCCACTTCATAGTTTTGGTTTTATGATCAAATTTGTAATGGTAACAACTATAGGAAATTCCATAGCGCCACTGTAAAATAGTTCTGCACATTCTGTTGCACCACTCTTGAAATAGCTATGCAGATTTTGTAGTGCCAATGACTGTGCAATTTCCAAAAATATCATATGATAACTATGCCAATAGTATAATATGGTACCAATCGTGGCCACTTGGCGTTATGAACAACCAAATAACTCTTGGTGCTACGAAATCTAAAAGCTCTACCAACTCCAAAAGCGCTACCAAATCACTAATTTCAGGAACACTACAAATCACAAGAGCAAGAGCATTGCAAAAAATCCTAATTC
Source organism: Picea engelmannii (assembly GCA_009831015.1). Classification (NCBI taxonomy): domain Eukaryota; kingdom Viridiplantae; phylum Streptophyta; class Pinopsida; order Pinales; family Pinaceae; genus Picea; species Picea engelmannii. The sequence continues at coordinate 241,523 of ML789350.1, forward strand.
ACCGGCGCTACAAAATGACGAAAATTGCTGCTGCAAATTCCTGTGCTAACACCTTCACTAAGTGGGGGATTTATTTCACCACATGCCACCCAACTTCATCTAAGGGGAATCATTACATTATCATGGCAGTAGAATACTTCACTAAGTGGGTCGAGGCCATGCTGACATTTAGTAATGATGGAGAAATGGCCATACTTTTCATTTTTAACCATATTGTAGCCAGGTTTGGTATTCCAAAGGATATTGTCACAAACCATGGTAGTTAGTTCTAGAATAAGATGTTGGCATATTTACAGGAAGAGTGTGCTTGTCATTGATGGCAAGAACAATAATGACGATGGAATATTGGCAACAATGATGTAAAATAGGAAAAAAATGATGATAGCATCAAGAATTGATGTCTGCAAGCTGAAGAAGATGAGAATAAGACTGTCAGGAGTGCAATAGAAAGGCCCTTGAGGTCCAAAGGATCAAAACCCTTTGAGAATATGAACGAAGTCAAAATATCAGAAGATATAGTGGATTTACCATTACATTGGCAAGAAATATCAGAAGGGACAACGCTTTCAGAAGTGCAGACGAGGGCCAAGAGATAGACTCGTAGGAGGAACAAAGGTCAAAGCCTTTGAATACTTAGAAAATATTCTAAGTCAGAAGAAATTGTGAGCTCAGAAGGAGGAGTGACAATGGATGTCGGATCAAGCACTATGAATATCTGGACCATTGGATCGAGGAAAGTCGTGGGTCGTCGATCAGACAAGAGTGGTGAATTGGGAATTGAGAAACAAAATAAAGGAAGTGATAACTTCCAACATCACAAAGTACGAAGTCCCGAAGTGAAAAGGAATCTTGGTTGTCCATTGAGGAAAGACACGTGGTGAGAGATCAACATTACGCTGATTCACAAATCGAGAAATCAGAGATAGGAGAAGCGAAAAACTCGAGAAGTCTGAGTTCACGAAGGTGATCACAACTGTTGATCGAGGAAGGTTGTGGACCGTTGATCTGGCATGAAAAAGTTTGGATTTCGAGAGTTCAGACCTCGAATAAAGGAAGTTCTCTAACGTCTGACATCACGAGTCGCAAAGTCTTAAAGTACAAAGAGGATAAATCTGAACCGTTCGTTCAGGAGAACCATCAAGATCGTGAGATTGACAGTCTCGTCGCATTGAGGGGATCGAAGGTGTGCAAAATTTAAAAAGTTAAGGGCGGGTCGCAATTGAAAACATGGTTTTGGAGAAAGTACACGTGGAGGCTCGAGGTAAATTGCAGGTCAAAACATGGTTTGATCTCAAACCACCTTTGGCCACGCCTGCATTCGCATGGTCACATGATATCATTTCCCAAGGTCACATAAATAGAAGATAGGGGAAGGAGATAACGATGCTAGGATCCACATCAGAGGTTACGCATTGAAAATTCATAAGGGCCTCTGCATGTGTAATCCAACGACATTGATCGAACAAAATCTGATCGAAGGGTTGTTTTTTCACTTCATGATTTCTTTATCAATTACAATTCAGTTACACTAACTGAATCATTGTTCCTGAGTGGTTGAATCATTGTTCCTAAGCTTTGGAATCATGATGCCTGAACATTTTTGAGATTCCCGAATTGAGTGTTGGATATGCGCAATGTAACGGATAATGAGAGAAGGAATAAAAGAAAAATGTCGTGACAGAGAGATATTTTTGTTTCTCGGTAAAATAAGTTGAGCTATATGTGATCAAGAAGATAACAAAAACAAAGATGAAAAGATGCAGAAATGAAGAACATAAGTTGGACAAAGTAGAAATGGTGAAAACAATAGACTGTATGAGAACTTAAGAGCAAGAAGATGCGATCAGGAACACACTGATGCAGGAAGAGTAGAGAAGTGTAGCAGAACAATGATGAGGCTGGTAACCCATTGATAAATTATATATCACTGTAATAAATTTCAAAAAGCAAAGATTTATATCTCAGGGTGGTAGGGTGGTGCTAGGGAGGAATACTGTCCTCAAAGTTTCAAGTGGGTGCTTGAACACAGGGAGTTGGAGCTTCCACCTGGTTGCATCCAGAAAAACCAGGGTGGTGGGGTGGTGCAAGGGAGAACCATTGTTATCTGTTATATAGGTTGGTTCTCGTGTGACTGGAAGTTGGTGCTTCCATCCAGTTGGTGCTGGAACACCCAGGGAGTTGGTGCTTCCTTCTAGTAGGTGCTAGAGAAACTAGATATTTGGTTCTCTCAACAAGTTGCAGCTTGTTAAAGAAGAGGTTGTATCCTCATTTTGAGTTGGTGCTCAAAGAAAGATGATGTATAGAACTTAAAAGACTACCTATCATTCGAAGAAGAAGAGGTTTTCTCCCTTTATGGGTTTCCTCTTGAATATTTTGTCTCTGTGTATATCATATGTGTGATTGATGTTTGTTATTT
>ML789350.1:244038-265329 GCA_009831015.1 Picea engelmannii
GGTTTCCCTTTTGCAGGAATTTATAATCAGAAAATTGTTATGATATTCTTTTATGTCTTGTTTGTCCTGTAACATACTTCAAGAAGCAGCATAGCTGATCGTTTTCGAGAGGCTTTTGGACTAAACGGTGTGAATTTCTTCCTCCAAACAGCTTAGAAGCAATCATACACAGGGAAAACTTGGAGCGTTTCCAGGTTAATTAGAGTGTAGTTTACTGTTTTCATTAAGTAGTTTAATATAGATGAAAGTTTATTAGATTTATATTAGATCGTTTAATTTCAGTAAATTATATTAGATTGTTTAATTTCAGTTAGTTTACTTTCTTATTCATAAATCATAAAATCAAAAAAGAGTTATCTTCGCTGTCATGGGACAGCAAGCAAATTAGTTTCACAGGTTTTATTCAAATCTGTAGATCGTATGCAATGTATATTTGTGAATAAACTGTAATTAACTTGATAATTAGATAGTTGATTTGAGTTATTATAATCATAGTTAGTATCTTGTATATTTAATAGTTAGTAGTTCATAGTTAGATTAGTGAAGTTAGTTTCTTTCGTTGTTTTATTAGTTTCTAGTTTCCTTTATTTTAGTTAGTTTCTTGTATTTAATTATAGTTTAGTTTGTTTTAATTTAGATTAGTTAGATTTCTTAGCTCAGATAATTTCTCTCTGGTTTTCATAGAAGACCTTAGAGCGGCCAATAGAGCCGTTAAACTTGTTAGGGTGGTCCATTCCAAACGACTTGGGTTATTTAGACAACCCCGGACCGGTTCCACTCTCCCAGTTGACAGACGATCAATTTCGCCCGTCAACAAACAGTTAGTAAATATTTTTTAAGAGTTGAGGAGCTTGTGAATTCCATGAAGGGTATTGGTGAGAATATTGAAGACACATTTTTAGTTTAGAAGATTTTAAGATCTCTGCCTGATAGATTTAATCCAAACTTTTATGCAATAGAAGAACTGAATGATCTTAAAACTATGTCTATTGATCAACTCCTAGGAACTCTAACTGCTTATGAAATGAGGATTAGCAAAGATAAATCCACCACTAGAGAAGCATCTTTTAAAGAAGACAAGCATACTGATTCAGAATTATATGATATTGAGGAAACATTTGTGAAAAGGTTAAATAAAAAATCAGGAAAATACCAAGGCAAGCTGCCCTTCAAATTTTTTAACTGTGGAAAGATAGGTCACTTTTCATCTAAGTGTCCACATAAGAAGAAGGACCAAAACTCTGAAGGTGAAGAGAAGTACAAATCCAAGAGATTTGGTAAAAAGAAAATTTTATGTGTAAACAATGATGACTCTTTAGAAGACACAGATAACGACTCTTCCTGTGAAGATAAGGTTAATGAATTTATGCTTATGGCCAAAGAGTATTATTATAATAAAAGCACAGGAAGTAATGTTAATGATGAAGGAGCTATGGTTGATATGGAAGGTGAACTAATTAGTGCTTTAGAAGAGATTGACAAACTCAAACTTAAGAAGAGAAAACAAAAACAATTGTTGATGCAGTTTGAAAAGAATGGTAAAAAACCTGATGAAGACTTTGCCCTGCTAAAAGTGGAGTTATAAGAGGCAAAGAAAATAGAGGACACTCTGAAACAACAATTATCATAGAAGAAGGCAATATGTGAAGCCTTGGAAGAAGAGGTAGTAAAAACTAGAAAAGAGATGGAGAAGTTTAAAGCATTGTATCTCCAAAATCTTCCAAGCATTAAAGCCTCAACAAAACTAAACGACATTCTGAGCAAACAAAGATATCCTTTGTTCAAGACTGGTTTAGGCTATGTAATTGGTTCAAGCAACAAATAGACAAAAAGCAAAGATCCAGTAAACATGATCAAGTTCCAAGTCAACAAACAATCATAGCATGTGAGTACTCTGCCACCAAAAGCTAATAAAGACAAGATGATCCCTGATAAAAAACAAAGATATCAGAAGATGGAGCAACAAATTCCAAGAAGAAGGCCACCCTTCAGGTACCAAAATTTCTTCCATGGTTACTATTTTTCCTATTCTAATTTTGGTCATAAGATTGAAAATTGTCAAATTAAGTTTAGAGACATGCAACTAAGGAGATCAAGAAATAAACAATCTTTGCAACATAGAACTAAAAAACCAATGAGTAGGCAAAGTTGCACCAATCACTTTGACCTATTGAACAATGAGATTGAATGATATAACTGTCATAACTTCAGTCACAAAGCTGCAAACTGCCATCTGAAGAATTTCAAAGAAGATCCAAGGATAAAACCCTTAGCTAGAAATGCCAGCACATGGAAAAATAAAGATATTGAAAAATGTGGTCTAGTACTTTCAGATCAAAGACAAAAGAACCCATGGTATATTGACAGTGGATGTTCCAAACACATGACTGGAGACAAAAGTAAGTTTATGTCTCTAAGTGAAAGCAAATCAGGAAATGTAACCTTTGTAAATGATGCACCAAGAAAAATCAAAGGTAAAGGAATGGTAAGTCAAAGTAATGAAAAAGGGAAAGATCAAAATGTGTTGTTTGTAGATGGTATAAAACATAATTTTCTTAGTGTCAGTCAAGTTTGTGACAGAGGATGTAAATTGTTTTCGTTTCTAAAGATTGTATAATACAATCTATGGATTTAGGACAGTTGATTGCAAAAGGCATAAGAACAAAAAACAATGTCTATGTTTTGAAAGAAGAAAAAGAAGAATGTCACTTAAGCAAGTATGATAAGAGTTGGTTATGGCATAGGAGACTTGGACACATAAATTTTTATTATCTAATCAAACTTAGAAACAATGGGGTAGTAAAATATCTTCCAAAAATATCAAATCCATATGATTATGTATGCAAACCTTGCCAAATAGGAAAGCTCACTTGGACTCAGTTTAAATCTAAGAAATTTGCATCAACAAAGAAACCTCTTCAGTTAGTACATATGGATTTATGTGTACCATCAAGGAAGGAAGGTACATGAAAAGAAAATTGCTTCATGTTGATTATTGATGATTATTCTAGACTTACATGGGTTGCCTTTCTGAAAGAAAAAATTGAAGCATTTGAAAAATTCAAAGTGTTTAAGGCTTTGACTGAGAATCAAACAAGAAAAAAATTGAAGGCAGTAAGGTATGATAGAGGAGGATATTTTAGTTCAAGCTACATCAAAGAGTTTTGTGATAAACATGGGATCAAAAGAGAGTATACTATTCCAAGGACTCCACAACAAAATGGAGTAGTTGAGAGACATAATAGATCAATTCAGTAGATGGAAAGATCAATGATGAATGAAAGGAATATTGCCCAGACATATTGGGTAGAAGAAATTCATACAACTGTACATATTCTTAACAAAGCTCATCTCAGGCCACAAAGTGATAAGACTCCTTATGAACTATGGTTTGGAAGACCTGCTTCAATCAAGCATTTTAAATTCTTTGGGAGTAAGTGTTATATCAAGAAAAATGATGAAAATCTTGGAAAATATGATGACAGGGTTGATGAAGGTATCTTCTTAGGGTATGCTACAAACAATAAAGGATACAAATGCTATAATAATAGTCTGCATAAATTGGTTGATTGTATTGACATAAAAGTTGATGAAGAAATCCCGGTACGAGATGTAAGCAGTGTTGAATCAACAACAGAGGATATAGTTGAAGTTGAAGATGAACAGGTCCAAGAATAAGAAAGAGAAGACTCTAAATCAGATGAAGATACAAATACTCAGGCAAACTCAAATCGACATACATCATCAAATCCTCCCTCCAAAATTACTCAAAAGAATCATCATGCAAGTCAGATAATTGGTGATAAAGACAAAGGTATACAAACTAGGACACGGATAATCAAAGACACTGAGCAATCACATATAGCCTTCATATCCATGGTGGAACCCAAGAACTTTAATCAATCCAGTAAAGATGTAAATTGGTTAAAATCAATGAATGAGGAACTTGATCAAATTGAGAAGAAAAATACTTGGGAGCTTGTTCCTAGACTCACAGATAAGAATGTAATTGGCACCAAATGGGTGTTTAAGAATAAAACAAATGAAAAAGGACAAATTGTTAGTAATAAAGCCAGATTGGTCTGTAAGGGGTATGCACAAGTTGAAGGAAAGGATTTTGATGAAACCTTTGCACCAGTGGCAAGATTGGAAGCCATTAGAATATTTCTTTCCTATGCATGTCATAAGAAATTTAAAGTATATCAGATGGATGTTAAGTCACAATTTATTATTGGATATCTAGAAGAATATGTATATGTGGATAAACATGAATGATTTTCAATGACATATAATCATGACTATGTTTGTAAGTTGAAAAAGGAATTATATGGATTGAAACAGGCACCACGAGCCTGGTATTACAGTCTGGACAAATATCTATAGGAAAAAGGGTTCAAGAAAGGTACTGTTGATAGTAATATACACATTAAGTCTGAAGGTGATGATTTATTAGTTGTTTTGATTTATGTAGATAACATTATTTTTGGATGTACCAATGACCCTTCAGTTCAGTGGCTTGCTAATTCTATGCAAACTGAGTTTGAGATGTCCCTGATAGGAGAACTATCATATTTTCTTGGTTTACAAATCAATCATAGTTCTGCAAAGCTATTTATCTCTCATGAAAAGTATTTGAAAGAGATGTTAAAGAGGTTTCAGATGGAATATTCTACACCTGTGAGCACACCTATGGTGGTGGTTTGCAATCTTAGTAAAGATGATATTTCACCTAATGTTGATCAAAGAACATATCGATCAATGATAGACAATCTTTTGTACATCACAACATCCCGTCTTGATATAATGCAAGTTGTTGGAATGGTAGGTTGTTATCATTCTTATCCTAAACAAAGTCATTTAGCAGTTGTCAAAAGGATATTCAAATATTTGAAGGGTACAATGACTTATGGTCTTTGGTATCCTAGAAATCATAATTTTCAATTAACTGCATATTTAGATGTTGATTGGGCAAACTGTTTGGATGAGAGAAAGAGCACCAGTGGAGGTGAATTCTTCTTAGGTGATTCGTTAGTAGCATGTCTTAGTAAGAAGCAGGGAAATATTTCATTATCAACTACAAAGGCAGAGTACATTGTTGTTTCTACTTGATGCACTCATATCTTATGGATGATACAAACTCTTGTAGATTTGATGGTAACTTATAATGATCCAATTCCACTTCACTGTGATAACACCAGTGCCATTAGTGTCTCCAAGAATCTCGTCCTACATGAAAAGAATAAGCATATACCAATAAAATATCATTTTCTCAAAGAGAAGGTTACAAACATAGTTGTTCAGCTGAATTTTATTCCTTCCACAGAGCATATAGCTGATATCTTCACTAAACCGCTTGCAATAGCTCAGTTTGAGTATCTATGCTAGAACTTGGGAGTGACCTTTTTATCAAGTTAAAACAGTCTATCTGATAAGGAGGAGAGTGCTCATAGTATATCTAATTAGGGGGAGAATTCTTATTGTATCTCTGATCAGGGGGAGAACATAGTCACTCTCATTGTTCTTTGTATTGATGTCAAAGGGGGAGAAAAGGTGTGGTCTGGATGCTACGGTTGGAGGTCTAAGCAGAATAGTGCATCCTTTCAGGCTTGCCATCAATGCCAAAGGGGGATATTGTTGGCATATTTACAGGAAGAGTATGTCTGTCATTGATGGAAGGAACAACAACGATAATGTCATATTGGCAGCAATGATGGAAAACAAGAAAACAATGATGATAGCATTGAGAATTTTTGTCTACAAGCTTAGGAGGATGAGCACAGGACTACCAGGAGTGCAGTAGAAACACCCTTGAGGTCCAAAGGATCAAAACCCTTTGAGAATCTGAATGAATTCAAAATCTTAGAAGAGATAGCAGATTTACCATTACATTGGAGAGAAATCTCAAAAGGGACAACAATTTCTAGAAGTGCAGACGAGGTCCAAGAGACAAACTCATAGGAGGAACAAAGGTCAAAGGCTTTGAATACTTAGAAAATATTATAAGTTAGAATAAATTGTAAGCTCGAGAGAAGGAGAAACAATGGTTGTCGGATCAAGCAATGTGAAGATCTGGACCATTGGATCAAGGAAATTCGTGGGCCGTCGATCGGACGAGAGAGGAGAATTGGGAATCAGGAAATGAAAGAAAGGAAGTGATGACTTCTGACATTGTGAAGTGCGAAGGAATCATGGCCATCCATTGAGGCAGGACACGTGGTGAGAGATCAAAATTACGCTGATTCGCAAATTGGGAAATAAGAGAGAGGAGAAGCAAAAAATCGTGAAGTCCGAGTTCGCGAAGGTGATCACAGTCATTGATCAAGGAAGGTCATAGACCATTGATCTAGCATGACAAAGTTTAGAGATCAGGAGTTTGGACCTCGAAGAAAGGAAGTACTCTAAATTTCAACATTGCGAGTCACAAAGTCTTGAAGTACAAAGAGGATAGATATGAACCGTCCATTTAGGAGCACCATCAAGATCATGAGATAGACAGTCTCGTCGCATTGCGGGGATTGAAGGTGCATGAACTTTAAAATGTTAAGGGAAGGCTACAAGTGAAACCACGGTTTTGGAGAAAGGACACGTGGAGGCTTGAGGCAAATCGTGGGGAGAAACACAGTTTGATCTCAAACCACCTTTGGTCATGCCCGCATTCGCATGGTCACATGATATCATCGCCCAATGTCACATCAACAGAAGATAGGGGAAGGATCTAGCACTGATAGGCTCCACATCGGAGGTTATGCATTGAAAAGTCATAAGGGCCTCTGTATGTATAATCCAATGACATTGATCAAACAAAATCTGATCGAAGGGTTGTTGTTTCACTTTGTGATTTCTTGATCAGTTACGACTTAGTTACACTAACTGAATCATTTTTCCTGAGTGGTTGAATCATTGTTCATGAGAGTTGGAATCATGATGCCTGAGCGTTTTTGAGATTCCCGACTTGAGCATTGGAGATGCAGAGTGTAACAAATAATGAGAGCAGGAATAAAACAAAAATGTTGTGACATAGAGAGCTTGTTGTTTCTCGGTAAAATAAGTTGAACTGTATGTGATCAAGAAGATAGCATAAACAGATCTGAAAAAATGTAAAAATGAAGAACATAAGCTGGACAGATCAGAAATGGTGAAAACAATGGACTGTACGAGAACTTAAGAGCAAGAAAATGCGATTAGGAACACACTGATGCAAGCAGAGAAAAGCAGTGTAGAAGAACAATGATGAGACTGGTAACCCATTGAAAAATTGTGTATCACTGTAATAAATTTCAGAAAGCAAAGATTTATATCTTAGGGTGGTAGGGTGGTTCTAGGGAGGACTATTGTCCTCAGAGTTTCAAGTGGTTTTTTGAACACAGGGAGTTGTAGCTTCCATCTAGTTGCATCCAATAAAACCAGGGTGGTAGGGTGGTGCATGAGATAACCATTGTTCTCTGTTATACAGGTTGGTGCCTGTGTGACTGGAAGTTGGTGCTTCCATCTAGTTGGTGATGGAACACTCAGGGAGTTGGTGCTTCCTTCTAGTAGGTGCTAGAGAAACTAGAGAATTGGTGCTCTCAACAAGTTGCAGCTTGTTAAAGAAGAGGTTGTAGCCTCATTTTGAGTTGGTGCTCAAAGAAAGATGATGTACAAAACTTAAAATACTACTTATCATTCAATGAAGAAGAGGTTTTCTCCCTTTATGGGTTTCCTCGTGAATATCTATCTCTGTGTATATCATATGTGTGATTGATGTTTGTTATTTTTGTTTCTCATTTCTTGCATAATATTGATGATCACTTGGAGGAGGTTAATAATATTTTAATAGGCATAAAAAAATTTAAGCACAATAACAACAGATTCACACCCCCCCCCTCCCCTCTGAGTTGTCTTAGTAATTTCAACATAAGATGATGACTGAGTTAACATCAAAACTTGGGTTTAAGCAAGAAAATTTGTCACCCCTACTATCCACATGAGAATGGTCAAGTGGAGGCTGTTAATAAATCTCTCCAGACTATTCTCCAATGGGCTATCAAATCGGCCAAGTCGAATTGGAATTTGATTTTGTACTCGACACTTTGGGCATATCGAACCTCAGTCAAGATTGCTACCAGTTTCTCTCCTTTCCAAATCGTTTACGGGTTGGAGGAAGTCTTACCCATAGAAAGCCAAATTCATTTTCTTAAGTTGGATTTGGAATTACTGCCCAACACAACTCCACTTGAAGAATGTCTCCTATATATCAAGTGGCTTGATGAGCAGTGTCGAGATGCAGCCTTGGCCAAGGAGGCTCACAAACAATGTGTCAAGTGTCAGTATGATCGGTCTGTTCACCCTAGATTTTTCTATGAAGGCAATCATGTCTTGGTCTATGACAAAGATAAAGATCCATTGGGGGCAGGAAATTTCAAACCCATGTGGTTCAGACTGTTCATTGTTAAGAAAGTATTAGAAAAAAGTGCTTATCAATTGGTTGACTTTGAAGGTAATTCTTTGTCTGAGCCTAGAAATGGGATATACATTAAGAATTATTATTCTTGGGTTAGTCACCTGAGTGTGACTTCTTGTATGTAATGTATAGTTTTATTTATACATTTTTGTGTCTTTTTTCTTATGAACGTGTAGTTTATTGTGATTTTTCATTGTGGCAGTTTTCAAGTGAATCTAAGGTTTATGTTGGGTTCGCAGACAGTGCTAGCTGACACACTTGGAGACTTTCTTCCAAATATTGGGTGATCTTCACACCCATTGGTCAGTTGGTGTCTTTTGGAAGTATTTGTCTAGGCGAAGCAACCAATAATGTTGTTGAATACAATGTCGTAATAGAATTACTATGTGATGCAATGTCACATGGTATTTCTCACCTCTGGGTTTATTTATATTCTCAACTGGTTGTGTCTTAGTTAAATGGAGTGTACCGTGTCTATGATCCCACCCTTCACCGATGATTCCTTAGGATACATCTCTTAGAACAGTATTTTGATTATATTACATATATTCACGTTCCTAGGAGATCTAATCAACTAACTGATGCATTGGCTAATCATGTATTAGATTGGCATCTTTCACACACATAAAAGTAAAATCACACACATACACGCATATGAAAATACATTTGTACAAAAATGTTTACTCCATAAGGAAAAAAAATGTATATATATAATAATATGTCCAAAAATAATGTCATAAGTACAAAATGTTGGCAATAAAGCCTCAAATAGAGTCGATATACATTGTTGGGCTCAAGTCATCAATACATAAGAGAGTAAAAAACAAGAGTGCCCTCGGTACATAAAATTTCTAGTGTTAACTATGGTCTAGGCCTGTTGGTCCTAGTGTAATGTACTACAAAATTCACAAGACACCATAATAACTGAACCCAAGTCATGGGTACTCCTACCACATGAGGTTGCATGGGTGGGGTAGGTCCTCAATCTCTTCCATTGACACTGCACGAGTGAGAGATGGCAGGTTCCTCTCCAATCGTCTCAATACTCTCTCAGCCTCTCTGGATGATGACCCTGCCACTACTGTTGGTCTGACATCCTCTCGAGAATGACACTTGTTCCTGATGAAGTTGGCTGGTCGCATTGTTCTCACGTCTATATATAACATATTACTAAGTTAGTACTTTTATGTTACCATAAAAAGGACAATATTTCAAAAATAAACATAAAATAACTTTAAAATATAAATAATTATGTGTACCTATCTCTCTGCGCTCCTCACCAGGGGGCATAGGCATATTAGGATCCCTAAGGAAACTGATCCCTGTGTAGGGGTAGTCTTCGATCGCAAGAATTTGACGAGACCACCAGTAAAAGAACTTGTCATCGAACGACTCCTGCACTCTCCTTGCTCCTTGATGAGGAAAAAATATTCCCATCTACATAATGCTAGAAAGGAGGAAATATGTCCTCATACTGTCTCTTGTGGGCTAAGGCTTGGCACTCTCTCAAAAAGTAAATCATACAACACGGTCCCAAACCCAAAATTCTTGGTTCTTATTTTCCTATAGTCAATCAATTGTTTCTTCATACATGTGAGCATCATGGTGCTCTGGTAAAATATCATAGCATGTAAACACTGAGTTGCACAATGCATATGTGCACATGAGGCTTGGTGAAGTGCTACAGATCCCGTAATCCACCCAATCATATACAACACTATCCACAGGTTGAGGCTTGTTATATTATGAATTGGCACTTGAGAGCTTACCTTCTCAGTTACATCCTCACAGTACATGCCAATGTAGTCCTCTATCTTGTGTGGTATTTGAGGGAAAGTCCTCAAGTTAACTGGTTCCCACCAAATGGAGAGACTGGTCAAAAAATATATATCCTCGGTAGTAGGAGTCAATGATTGGCCCTCTAGAATGAAGGCCTCTGCGTCCAGGTTCCAGTAATATATCAAATGATTTAGTATCCTGGGTTTTTCCCTCATGAATGGAAAATGAAATAACTTCCATATCGCACACTACTTTAGCATAGAGATGGCCTCTAGATCCTCTTCAACCAATATGTCTAGCTCTTCGTGTTCTCTCTCTCGCCAATGGACATACATCCTGTTGCATGATTGTTTTTTGAGGTTAGTGCCTCTTGAGACCTAAGTCTACACCCCTTCCCCTCCTCTCTTATTTCCCTATACCTTCATTAAAAAAATCATTCATTTTTTGTTGGTTAATGTTGGTCCCTCATTACTAAATGACTCATTTAGTAATCATTACCTTTCTTGATTGATTATTTGCACCATATTTTTTTTTCTTGAGGGATGATTACATGTCATGGTTTTGTTTGAAGTACTTGTCATCAAAGTTTCCATACGTTGAGATCACAACAGGTATAACAATGTTTTTTAAGTAGAACAAAGTTGAATGCAAGAACTGTGCTATTCTTGCAAACGAGGATTGACACACTAATTTTTGAAATCATTTTATAATTTAATATGTTATTTTAAATATTTCAACCATTTGAATGGCGCCTGCATACATGCACGATCATAGACAAGTGCCTCCACACCATATTACACTCATTTCCATCATTACACAACATCAATTATGATTGTGAGAACTGTACCATTTCATCATGGCCACTACAACTTGAATTGAGGGTTAAACAACACACATGTATCGGTTTCAATATGAAGAAATCCACATTCACTACATTATCAACATCAAAGCTACTTTTCCCACCATGGTTCCTCTTCGAGAACAATGGAAATTGAACAGGACTAAGCCACAAGGCTTGGAATGTTTTGAATCCATACCCAAAATTAAAGACATTTTCGTAAAGGATGAGTGGTATGATTTCCTGTGCGTATTTGAAGGACAAAACACATTCTTGCTTATTCTCTTTGAACAAACATTTGATGGCTTCCAGAACTTGCTTGGAGATACTTGGATTCATGTCACAGAACACTTCATTGGAGCATATTGTGCTCTCCCTTTCTGTGGGGAAATATAGTTCAAGAAAGGAAACCCGCCTCCTGATATCTACAACAAATTCATGATTCCCGAGCACCAAGACCCCAAATGGAGCTAAGGAATCCCTGTGGTGTGGATATAGGAATACTGGAAAGGATCCCTAACAACAATGTAGAGTTATATCAAAGACGAGGGTCGATTCAACATTGTTCATTGTTATCACCTTCATTTACTTATGCATCTAAGTGGAGACAAAGAGATTAATTTATCATATTACTCGCTTAAGAGCCTAACCAAGATGGCCAAGAGGGTTCAATATCACCCTAAATATGCTCACAAAATCCTGTACCATCAGGGATTGATTAAATTGTTGGTAACATTCTCTCTTGAGGAACTTGAAATGCCCTGGGATTATTTCTTGAAGTTTTTGGGATTGAAAGAGTAGGAGTAGGTGCCTGATTCACAGAATGAAGGTGATGCAAGGTGAGGGTTTCTTTAGATCTTAGGATCTCGATGAAGCCTTTCCAACCCATAGTGAGTAAAGGGAAAGGCCCTAAAATAAGAAATACGCCCTTGAAAGAAAAAAATCCAGAAACCCCTATGGAGGAGTCCCCTCGCATGCAATTTAGGTCTTCTATGAAAAGGGGAAGGAAAAAAAAAGTGGCAAAGCTTCCAGCTTACATCCACCTGCACTAGAAACACCACAGAGGTATTTTTCATCCAACCATTCATAGGAGGAGTAGAAAACCCCCATCAAGAAACAACCTAATAAACATGTGACTTGAATGAGAGGGAAAATTGGACCTAGTTCGCGCAGCAAGGAAATAATTAAAGGGAAGGATATTGCAGCATAAGATTCGCCTAAAACACCCCCTGCAACCAGAAAATATAGGAAGATGAAGGGAGATAAAAACATTGATTTTTCAAGAAAACCAAACATAAAGACTAGAATTACAAATCAATTGAGGCTGAACTCCAAGGCTCTGTTTAAGCCATCATTAAAAGACCCATAGCCAATTTTGATTGAGGATGATGACATTCCTGAATTTGCTAGTGTGGAGGAAATGGAAGTCAATTTCTTCAAGGGAAGTACAATGAAAAAGGAGAAATCGAAGTCTTGCGAGAATGAGGTTGCAAAAACACCATTTGTGACAGTGAAAAAAGAGTATCCTTCAAACTCTAGTCAACAAGGAATATAGGACTATGGATTTGATCATGAGTAAGATTCTATTAGAACCTCACCACATAGAGGGGATCCTTGCCACGATTTACAAGAAATTAAACCAAAAATTAAAGTTGACACTGTGGGAGTAGAGGGGTCCACTAAAGGAACTAAAGGGAAAGAACCTGAGGTTATACAAAGTAATAATGTGAGAACAAGAAGCAGAGCACTGATTAACCACAACAATCTATCACAGAGAAATACAAGAAGAAGATGCAGGTTGAGGTCAAAACAAAGAGGATTGATGACAACCAAAAAGTGCATAAAATGAAGCTTCAAGTCCAAAAATTCAACACCACAACCAAGAATTAGAGAAATTTTACTCCAAACTGCAGAAGAAGTATCAAAGACTCTAGAAGAAGCACTAGAAGACTTGTTTCTTTCTAAAGGAGATAATTTGAAGGAGTACCTAAAGAAGCTGCCAACACATCCATTTATCTCCTAGTTGGTCTCCAACAACGCGCATGGATACCAGTGCTTGATATAGAACTTAGTTTTGTCACTTCTAGTGAGTTTTTGTCAAATCTTAGATCACTCTAGCATATGCATCAGTCTATTTTTATTGCTAGTAGCATTTTTTAGTTGTTTAAAGTTCAAGAATGTTTAAATTAAGGCACAATAGGTGGTCATTTGTGTTTGATATGAACCACTTCTTTTTGTTAATTTAAGTTTGAAGTGTACATTACTATACTCCAACAATATTTTAGTTAAGTCAATAAGTTGTTTTCCAACTGATAGTGTAGAGTTAAGCCTGAGTTCCAGATGGACAAGAGCCTCTACAACTTTGATAAATATGAAATTTTTGTATGTTTTGAGGGTTCAGTTTTTTGGGAAGAATATCAATACATCAGGTTGGTTGAACCTGTTCTATGCATGGATTAAATCTCTCTACCTGGTGAATATGCTCTTGATGACAATGTGTTTTGTCCAAATCTACATGTGTTTTTTTTTTTTTTTAATCTTATCTTGAATGCAGTTTTTTATTTGTGCAAAGTACATTTCATTTCCTTTCAGCTATTGTATAACTCATATTTATTGATATGAAACCTATAAAATAGCTAATGCTTTGGTGAAGATTTGTTTTATTGCAACCTGTGGGAGTAATTGTGTTTGGATACTTGTTTAATGCCTTGAAATGTTAATTTAAGACTTAAACTTCTTGCATCAGACAATTAATTGAGTTATTTGTTGTTCCCCTTTGTTTTTACCTCTATTATCTCACTTGTTTGTAATTTGTGTACCACTAGCCAAGGAGGACCCACATCCATATCATTTTTCCAACCCAACCATGTTCCTATCTTGGTAAACCAACCCTCCAATCGATCTACAAAATCAAATAATAAAAAAACCAATCATTCCAAACTTGAGGTGGCCTAGCTCTTCCCTTTAGCAGTCAGGTGCAGACTTTAGGACCAACATATTTTGGTTCCATTGCTAGGGAAAAGAGTAATGAAATATATTTCCCTGGGAGAACGACAATGATTAGATATGAACTTTGACGATGAATAAATATCAGACACATTCAGACTGCCACCTTTCACCTAGCGACTCTTCTCAGTAAAATTCACAAAAGAAATATTGGCTCCTAGGAAAGGGCTCAAGAGATCCAAATATGAGCACATCAAATCCACTAAGGCTCATCCTATCCCTGAGAAGGACACAATAGTCTCTAAGCCAGAGAGATAACTAAGAAAATCCACTTAGCTCAGAGATATACCTCACTCCTCAAGGGTAAAGATGCACCTAAAGAATATACCTTTCTCCACTATCATAAGCAACTTGAATTTTCTATCCCTGAGAATCACATTTCCAAGGAACCTCAGATTCCTTCAACCCATAACTCTACTTCATCATCCATCCCAACATCCACCCTTGTATCTCCAATCAAACCTCAGATTCCTATTTCCCAAACAATGGTTGTTAACAGGATGGATGCCATAATTACTCCCAGATATGCACCCTTAGTTTTTCCTGTAGGATTACATGCACTTCCAGCCACATATTATATGAAATATTTTCCAAGATATGATGGGGAAGGTGATATCACAACTGAAGAAGATCTGGTAGCCTTCTACAACTTTGAATACAACTTCAACATTGATTATGCAGATGTGTGGATGAGATTGTTTGTACATAGGATGGATGGGGAGGTAAGGAAATGGTTTTGGTATCTCCCTCCAGCCTCCATTATCTGTATTACATATGAATAGAAGATATTATTTGTATTACATCACTGATTTTGGGGCCCTTAAGAGAAAGAATGGTGAGTCTATTTCAAACTTCACCAAGATATTCAATAATATGTATGATAGAATCCCATATGAGATCTAACCAATTGAAGCCTCTACCAAGATCACTTATGCTAATGCATTTGATGCATAATTCTCCCTTCTGTCGAGGGAGAGAAGATCCACCACCTTGTTGTCCATGCAAAAAGAAACAATTAAGGTTGATTCCAACATCTTATCATCAAACATGTTAAAGACTAGATCTGATAAATAAAAGAAGAAACAAAGGGAGGATTCTCATGCCTCCTCTAACCCAACCACATCTAATTCCAAACTTGATGAAATGACCAAAACTTTGAAGGATTTGACATCTAAAATAGCTAAGATGAAATGGGAATCTAAGCAACCAAACAAATATTTTCAAGGGGCTAGGAATAGAAATCCAAACCAATTTAGGAGGCCAAATTATGTCCCTCAGATAATGTAGAGAGAAAGAGGAGGAATGTTGATGATAAAATAGTAGAACCTCCTTTCCAAAACAACCATATTGAGCAAATGGATGTATATAGTGATGTTGTGGATGATGATGATGTACTTTTCAATGAAACAAATTTTTATACCAGTCACTTAACACAACAAGATTATGAGGTAGCACAACTATCAAATCAGTTTGATATTGAGATAGGGGAAAAGGGAGTTATTCAAGGCCATCCCCAAAAGAAATATTATTTGAGGCCTAGAATAGGCACTCCCAAATCCACCACCTCCGATTAGAACAAAAAGCCATAGGTTCCTCCCAAGCCAAACCCAAGAAAGGGTGCATTGACTAAATATCACCAGCCTCCTCCATATAAACATGTCGTCCTTGAAGTGAAGGAAGTTGACAGACCACAAGAATATTTCATCCTAGAGCATGAGTTGAGCAAGATCAAGATCCCTGTACCTATGTCAGAATTGTTTAAAAATGAGCCTTTCAAAAAATCTATTATGAAGGTTCTGTAGCCACCTACTGTTGTAACTTCTGATGTAATTAGTCTATAGGATGAAAACAAAACCATTATTATGGGGCCACACATTGAGGATGGATCTGACGCTTCTCCACATTTCTACATATCTTTAAATGTCCATGAAAATATCCTACATAACTATCTCATGGACTCAGGCGCCTCATACAGTGTCATGCCTAAGGTTGTAATGGAGGAACTAGGTCTAGAGATCACCAAGCCCTACCAAGACCTTTACTCCTTTGACTCCAAAAAATTTAAATGTTTGGGATTAATAAAATATTTGGTGGTTTCTTTGGCACAATTACCCATGAAGAGTGTAGAGATGGACATCATTGTGGATGACATCGCCCCCAAGTTTTGTATTCTTTTTTCGAGGAAGTCGGCCAAGAAGGTTGGAGGATTATTACAAATGGACCTCACATATGCTACCATCCCTGTTTTCAGAGGATAACATAGGAGGCTATAAAAGAAGTTCATATTGGCATATATCATCATTAACCATCAGAATATAGGCAACCATTCATTTTATTCTATTGAGGATGAGATCGGGTCATCTATTTTCCATTTAAATGACGATGAACTAGAAATAATAGTTAGCAAATGCAAAAATCAGTCACTGACAGATCAACAAAAGAAAGCATGGAAGATGTATTTCGATGGCTCTTCATCAAAGGAAGGTTCTAGGGCTAGTATAGTCCTCATTTCCTATGAATAGGAGGTAACAATGATCTCTTATAAGTTGGAATTCGAGACTACTAACAATATAACTGAGTATGAAGCACTAGTGTTGAGATTAAGGGCTTCCAAAGACATGACCATTGACAATTTGGTAGTTTTTGGTGATTCTGAATTAATTATCAATCAATTCAAAAACATTTATCAAGCTAAGAAATAGAGGCTCAAACAATATAGGAACGAGGTGTGGGACCTGGTTGACAACATCTTTCTAGCATTTAACATTTCCTTCATTCCTAGAAAGGGAAATTAGAAGGAAGATTCTTTGGCCTTGGCTTCCAGTACCTTCAGACCTCCCATTGGTCCAAATATTAAGTATCAGGTGGAATTCAAATGTAGGATAACCATACCATATAACATAAATCATTGGCAAGTATTCAATGATGACTTGGAGCTACAAATATTTCTGCAGACCATTGAAGAATTCTCCAGTATCTCAATAGATCAAGAGGGTGAAGATGATGAATCGGAAAATCATCAAACATCTCAGTTGTTGAACAAAGTGGATTTGAAAGGTTATTTGACAGTTATGATGTCTCCAGAGAAGTTGCCATAAAAATTCAAGAAGATGAAGTAATGGAATGCAACATTGGGATTACTGAAAATCCCAAGTTAGTCAAATTTCCCAAGGCACTAACATCAGAACAAAAGGACAGGTATGTCAGCCTCATGAAAATTTTTGTTGATATTTTTGCATGGTTTTATGAGGATTTGAATACATTTGACACTAACATCATCCAACAAAATATCCCTTTGAAGGATGGTTCTAAGCCATTTAGACAGAAGATTAGGAAATTTAATCCAATGTTGATGTCCATAATTGAAAAAGAGTTGAAGTGAATGGTTGATGCCATAATTATTGTGCCCTTGAGGTACTCAGATTGGGTGGCCAACTTGGTACCCATGAGGAACAAGATTGGGGAAATATGCTTGTGTGTTGATTTCCAAAATATCAACAAGTGTTCTCTAAAGGAAAACTACCCCCTACCGAAGATGGACCATATTTTGCAAAGGGTAGTAGGCGCCCACAAGATTTCCTTGTTGGGTGGATACTCTAGTTATAACTAGATAACAATATGTGAATAAGACAAAGAAAAAACAAATTCACCACCCCATGGGGGACATTCATGTATGAAAAACTGCCCTTCGGGCTGATGAACGTAAGGGCCACCTTTCAGAGGGCTATGGAAATAGCCTTCGTGGGGGAAAAGGATAAATTTACGGACATATATTTGGATGATATCACCATTTTCTCCAAATAAGATGATGAACATTTACAACACCTTGAGAATATTTTTTGAAAATACAAAAGGTATGGGATATCTTTTGCAAATGTGTTGAACTTGCATAGAATAGATATAGCTAAAAAATGATACACACATTTGCAGAGAGAAAAGGAGAAAGAAGAAGAATGAGAAAAACAATGGAAGAATTCTCATTAACCATATTCCACACTTAAAGAGTGAATAATTTACTATAGATATAGGATACATGAGTAACTAATGACCCATAGTGGTGGTCTAGAGTGATATGGAAACACACCAATAGTTATGGGAGTGAACTTCTACCTAGTATAGTCTCTCAAGAAGTTACAGGAGTGAACTGCCACCTAGTTGAGTTAACTAGTCAACTTGTCTTTAGTTAACTGACTGAACATAGAGTAGTGAGGAGTTAACTCAGGAAATCAAGGGTAATGCACTAATCTGGTGATGATCCCAAGGAAATTGTGCATTAGCTGGTGATGATCCCAATGTTGCATGGTGACAAAACCAATGCAACATCTAAACTCAACTCGACTAGTCAAATTGAAGTGTCAACTGAAAGAGAATATTCTTCAGGTGGAATATTCTCCCCTAAAATATAGGAAACTGGATAATGACTAATTATGACTAATAAAAAAGGAATAACCTTAGGAAAAATAAATCCTAGGTGTGTGTGAAGTAACTCCAACACCCCCTTGAACATCACTATGGTGAAAATAAAGAATGGGTCTCGACAATGAGGCCATGTTAGGTACCCAAATACAAAAGATACACTGAAATAAATGTGGAAAGAGGGAAAACCTCATGGGAAACTGCCCCTCATCAAATTACAATGCATAAAAAAATGAGAAGGAACAAAAAGCAGTTGCTAAGCAACCTTGTCCTTCACTCCAACAAGACCTCACAACTGTGCAAGTTTGTGCTCCTTGAAGATTTTGTTGAAAATGTAGATGTTTTCACAGATCTGATGAAGTAGATGCACTATTGAGATTTCCATACATATCCACTTTCTCTTCTTGTAATGAAAAATATCCAAATAAAGTTTGGATGAAATTTTGAAAACCATGCGGTCGTTTCCGGAAAAACACTGAAATTTTGTTGATTTTGAAACAATCATAACTTCACTTTCTGGACTCCGTTTTGGATGATTTGTTTTTTGAAATTGGATATTTTCCAGAGAGGAATTCAAATATCCAATTTTTTTTTTTCTTCTGAAAATGTTTCTCATAAAATATCATAATTGAGTCTGATGTGCACGTCTCCATTTTGTTCTCCTGATATGTATGCATTGTGCATGGAAAAGTGTCTGCATGTGACTCCTAAGATGCATGCCATATCTCTTCCACATGAAATTCAGAAAAAAAAATCTAAAATGGAGTAGACATCATCTTCAATTAATGAAATACAAATTTGTACGAATACTTTTGCAGAAGACACTTCATAATAAGAGGCTTGATCTTCTAATGGCTTCTCTTCTGGCTTTATCTGTTCAACCTCCTGCATGAAATATTCACAATATTCTTTATTCCCAAACAAAACCTCCAATATGGTCCATAATTCATTTGGATTTGATTCTTATGAGTCATCATATACTTGGTGTAGAATTTATGGAGAAATAGACAAGAAGATAAATCCTATGGCATATCTTGTCTATTGAGAAAGACATTTTTATCATCGATGGAATTAGGCTCTACTTCCATTGCCATGGTTATTTGGTGTAATCCTCTACTTATGAGAAGAAGTAGAATCTT
Source organism: Picea engelmannii (assembly GCA_009831015.1). Classification (NCBI taxonomy): domain Eukaryota; kingdom Viridiplantae; phylum Streptophyta; class Pinopsida; order Pinales; family Pinaceae; genus Picea; species Picea engelmannii. The sequence goes on from ML789350.1 coordinate 263,657, forward strand.
TGGTTTCCACTCCAAATAGTTATGAGGTGTGAGAAGTATTATCAGTGAGTAAAACATAAATTCCATCTTTTCTGTATTCTTCAATCTTCAGTACCTGCAAAAACAAATTGGTGTAGATTTTTCTTAGCAGTCCGTCGACTCTGATACCATGTGAATGTTTTGAACCTGAACATAATAGATCTAGCTAAACAATTATACACACATTTGCAAAGAGAAAAGGAGAAAGAATAAGAAGGAGAGAAATAATGGAAGAATTCTTATTAACCATATTCCACACTCAAAGAGTGAATGATTTACAATAGATATAGGATACATGAGTAACTAATGAGCCATAGTGGTGGTATAGAGTGATATGGACACACACCAAAAGTTACGGGAGTGAAATTTCACCAAGTCTAGTTTCTCAGGCAATGATGGGAGTGAACTGCCACCTAGTTGAGTTAAGTAGTCAACTAGTCTTCAGTTAACTGACTGAACAGAGAGTAGTGAGGAGTTAACTTAAGAAATCAAGGGTAATGTGCCAGTCTGGTGATGATCTCAAGGAAAGTGTGCATTAGCTGGTGATGATCCCAATGTTGCATGGTGACAAAACCAATGCAACATCTAAACTCAACTCAACTAGTCAAACTGAAGTGTCAACTGAAAGAGAATACTCTTCAGGTGGAATATTCTCCCCTAAAATACAGGAGATTGGATAATGACTAATTATGAATAATAAACAAGGAATAACCTTAGGAAAAATAAATCCTAGGTGTGTGTGAAGTAACCCCAACATCTTTGAATCCTAGGAAGTCCCACTTTGTTATGCCAGAAGGTAAGCTCTTAGGCCACATCATATCAGCAGGAGGAATAAAAATAGACCCTAAGAGAGTTGATTCCATTCAAGAAATTGAAATCCCTATAAATAATAAGTCTATTCAGTATTTTATAGGCATGATAAATTTTTTAAGGCGCTTTGTGCCAAAATTTGTTGAACTCATAACGCCTATCACCAACATGATGAAGAAAGATGTTGTTATTAAGTGGTACCTGAAGGAAAAATAAAAATTCCAAAGGATCAACCAAGCTTTGGTTGAAGCCCCTGTATTGGTCATCCCTAACTATGCCAAAGAGTTCTTTACCTTCTCTTTCGCTTCCAAGGAAACCATTGTTGTAGTATTGCTGCAAAAAAATGAAGAAGGTCATGAACATCGCATAGCCTTTTTCAGCAAAGCCCCCCGAGATGTTGAGCTTAAGTATGAAATATTTGAAAAACAAGCCTATGTGTTGGTAAAAGATTTGAAGGCCTTCAGGGTGTATGTGTTATGATATAACATAACAACCTATGTTCCTAGCAACAGTGTCAAAGAGATTCTGGTCTAGCCAGACAGTGAAGGGAAGAGGGGGAAATGGATTTTCAAATTGTTGGAGTATGACCTGCACATAAAACCCACCAAGCTGATTAAGGGACATGGACTAGCCAAGTTGTTATCATAATCTAACTGTAAGGTGTTGGAATTGCATTAGACCTTCACCCAATTAGATGCACCCATGACACAGTCTAGACAAGACAACATGCAGGAATTTGAAAGCTACTTTCTTTACCTTGGTATATAGATTCTATTTACTTTCTGAAACATCTAGAATGTCCACCATATTTGAAAAAGATGAGAGACAGGTCTCTCAAATTAAAA